>PVKU01010308.1:0-53304 GCA_004027475.1 Anoura caudifer
GTGCCCTTGTGGGGGCTTGCACCACCCCTCGCTTTAGCTGTTCGGGCTCTGTGTCCAGACAGGCCTTTCTCGGCACTTGGTTTCAGCCACTTACAGGATAGGAAGTCCCACTTCTGCTTCCTGCGAGCATCTCAGACCCTGCACTGTCCTCCCTGCCCCTCAAGAAATCTCTCCTTGTCCCTTTGTCTCCTGCCTTTGGCAGCTTACTCATTCACCCTAATTTGTTACATGTCTGCAACTGGGGCATGCGCACGAGGAGCTGTCTGTACCGTCAGGAACCGCGTGGTCTGGGGGTAAAGACAGGCAGCCGGGGACTGTGCAGCACAGCGACCGCTGTGCCAGAGTTCGGTCTGCGATGCGGTGGGGGTGTCTTGCCGACTGACATCGGAGAAGTCTCTCTTCAGGGGACAGAGTACCCTGAAGTGGCGTTCTCAGGAGCAGCTGAGGCAGGTGCTGGTGGGCCCCCTCAGGGGAGCTGAGCGCGTGTTCGGCTCACAGGCATCACAGAAATGGGTAGCTGCCCTCGGGAAAGAGCATCCCTTCCTGCTGGCGCTCAGCGTTGGGGAGGCAAGGCATGAGCGCCGAGGTGTGAGTATGTGAGGAGTGTGGGTCCCTGCGGAGGGGCTGGCAGTTGGTCCTGAGAACCAGGAGTGAGCACCGACGGGTTTAAGAGGAAGGGTGCGTGTCCCTTGAGCGTGAGGAGGGTCATGCTGACCGTCCTGTGGACTGAGCCGGGGACAGGGGAGCAGCCGGGCTGTTCCATGGAAGAAGCAGGCATTCCGATTCCAAGCAGTGGGGACAGAAACTGAGTTCTGGGGGCGCCACATCAGTGCGGCAGGCGCTGCGCGTGGTCTGGGCAGCAGGAGGATGTCACGGACCGTGACCAGAATTTGAACACCTAGTGAAGTGACTCAGGACAGACGAGAATAGGAAATACTAATGAGAGTGAGCACCGTTTCCAGAAGGTGGGGTCTCCTGCGTGTTTGTATGAAACTGAGTGAGCAGCACTTACTGTGCACGGGATGCTAGAGCAGAATGCAGTTCTCACTCTGAGCTGCGGGCCACGACCCCTGAGACACACTGAAACGGCCCAGACCAAGGTGGCTGCTGGCCTCTCAGGGTGTGATGCTAAGATGGGCCTGGGGGTGAGTTGCGAGGAACAGGAGGAACGGCAGAGGGGGGGCCGACTGGGGGACGGCTGCCTGGTTTGTGAATTGAGGCAGGTGGAAGGGTGTCTGTCTGTCAGCTGCGGAGGGGACGGTGGGACAGTGGGCGAGCAGGGCAGGGGAGGGGGGTGACTGGGGCTGAGCTCGTGAGAAGGCAGGTCACCCTCTGCCCCGTTGTGCAGGTTTGGAGCCCACAGTTACACAATCACTAGCCAAATTCTGTTGTTTTTATCGTGGTATGTTCCACAAAACTCGTCCAGATTATTTCCTTTTGTTGTTTTGACGAGGGCTGTGGTGAGTAGCAGGTTTTGAAATGCTTTTCTGCTCAGGCAGAGAGGCTGAACCTGAGCACTGGGAAGGACAGTGTTGTGGGGTGAAGGTGACAGTGCCGGTTACGACCAGCGCTTCTCTCCAGAAAAGTGGAGAGCTCTACTGAGCAGTCTCACCGGTCCGTTCAGTAAGATGCGCCTGTTTACGGGGCGCTCGTGGGTTTCCACTACCGGGTCCTGTGGTCTCTGCCCAGCGCCAGCCTGTCACTTTGTAGGACCCGAAGGCACGGCCGGGGGGCCTCTTTTGCTGCTGCAACACCTCTGCTGCCCTGAGCTCCCCAGCACCTGCCTCCTGTCGCCCTGAGGCTGCTCTGGTCACCACCCACACACTGAGGACTGCCTTTTGGAGGTGGGGCCTCATCTGGAAGCGACAGCTCAGCTGGTTCGTGCACTTGGCCAGCTGTCAGGAGAGGTTCGACAGTTTCCCTGGAAAGACACGACCTGGACCAGGCTCCTCCCTCTGGGCCAGGGCCTCTGTGTCCCCGGAGTGTTGTCACCATGCCCACAGCCCGGGGCGCCCCACCCAGACAACAGGGTGGGACACAGCAGAGGTTTCTCTCTTATCAGGTTTGTGTCTACACGGTGATCTCAGTTTTGCCTCTTGTCCCCCGAAGCATAAAATATTTACCATCTGGCACTTTACGGAAAATGTTTGTCTCCCCTTGATCTAGAGAATAGAACGTGGAGAAAATTCCTTTTAAAGAAGAAATCCTAAAGTACTGAATATAATGTCTGTGTAGCAAGCAGTTTAGTTTGAGAAAGATAAATTCTGTGTAGAACAAAAATACTGAATTCTGGAAGTAACCTTTCATTTTGGAAAAATTAAGAACCAGTGGCTAGCGTAAGTGCTTCCTGAATATTGTTAAATGTTAAATTGGAAATACTTGCAATTGATTTGGGATAAAACTGAAAAGGGCTTTATAGCCTTTTACAGGAATGAAGCACTTGGTTCTGCCCTCCCCAAATCCCAGCGTATTGACAGCCGGAATTCCAGCTTCCCGCCCAGGTACTTCCATTGAAGACGTGCCACCCGCCCCCCCTCCAGCAAAAAAAAAAAAGCAAAAAACAAGCACTGCTCTCTGTCTATTCCCCAGTGAAACCACCCCATACAGCCCTTCCGTTGATCCCACAGGCCCCGCCCGGCACACACAGTCCCCGGGCAGTTTTTGGTCCCCTGCTCTTCACACATCCGAGGGAAACCTTACGGGAAGAAGGAAAGAAATTAAAGCAGGCAGCCTAGAAAATGCTACCAGAGAAACAGACTGTGCCAACACCGTCAGAGGGGCAAGAGCAGGTGCAACGTAAGTTAGGCAGCAGGATGGTATAAAAGCACCCAGCGAACCAAGGGCTCTTGGAGGTCTCATTCAGTAGAAGACTTGGCTGCTGAAGGTAAAGAAATTTCCCAGAAAGTAGAATAAGAAGATAAATTTATAAAATAGAAGGTCTGATAAGAGAAGTTTCAGAAAAAGAAAACAAGAGGAAATCCTTAACAAAGTAACAACAGAACTTTCACAATATGAAGGACTTGATTTTTTTTTTTTTTTTTTTTGAAAGGGCTCACCAAAACTCAGGTCAAGGGGAAATAAATCTGTATTAAGACACTCTGCTGGGAAAATTTTAGTACTTTGGGGCTGAGGGAAGTAAACCCTAAGCATTTCCAAAGGTTAAGAAACGGAGACAACAGACCTTGCACTCCTCAGAACGGCCTCAGACTTCGCAGAACCCCCACGAGGCTCCAGGAGCCTGTGGCCGCGGCCCCCGTTGTGGGGGGACACTGTCTGGGACCTTGAGTTCTGTGTTCGGCTGCACCGTTTGTTGAGTGTGAGAGCAGACACCTGGGCTTATCCAAGTATCCTGCCCAGTGTCCTTAGGAAGCTCCTAGGACTTGTGTTCTCCAACCAGGCAGAGAACACGAAAGTCACAGACCTGGGAAGAGGGGTCTGGTGCTCCCCTGGGGCGACAGACAAGGTGAGTGAGCACCTGCAGCAGAAGGGTGATGGGTGTGGGGAAGGACGAAGGTGGAAGGGCAGGGACAGGGGAACAGCACTCAGGTCCTGTCGCTGGCTCGGCTCTCGGAGGGTTTCCATAGTCAGAGGAAGAGGGGCCTAGCATGTGTTTTGGGGGGACCGTTGGGAGGAGAGTGAGTGTGTGTGTGTGTGTGCGTGTGTGTGTGCATGCACGCTTGTGTGTGTGCCCGTGTGTGTCTGTTTGCATGTGCAGGACACTGACAGCTTCATCTGTACACCATGTTCAGGGAATACCTCTAGCAGGTGTGGTCTTTGCATAGGAAAAAATCATTAAAGGCCTCTCTAATCAAAAAGAAACCAGATTTAACTGGGTCCCTGTGTTTTAGAGAAAGAAAAATATTTTCTGTTCTGTTTTCAAAGTGAAGCCAAGAATGTTAAACTCAGAAATACCAGGCTTTTATTTTGTAGGTTTGTTTGAAATATTCCCTCTGTATCGTGGGATGGGAAGACTGGAGAAGCAGCAGCAGGGACCACAGAGGAGGAGCCCTCAGAGCGGGACAGAGAAGATGGGGCGGGGTGTCCGTAGATTTGCAGGCTGACCCCGAGCCAGAGAGAGACAGATGCATGGGAGAGGGGACCCTGGGGCACGCGGAGGGGGGCTTGTCGGCACTCAGAGGCACCCTGGGCTTCTTCCAGGTGGTTTCCGCCGAAATCGTTTAGAGGTGGAAACTGCAGGAGGGACGGGTGTGACTTCACGGGCGCTCTGTGCCCCGCACTGGATGGGTGCTAGGCTGGGGGTCTGCCCGTGACCGAACTTCTCTTTTCTGATGAGTTCGGAACTTGTAAATTAGTGCCTTTTTGAAACTTGGCATGTTACTCTAGCTTTCTCTGGTAACTGTACTTGCTGAATTTCCAGTTGTGTTAATGAAAAAGGAAATGTGTAAGAACTTAAAAAGCACTAATAATTGAGGAAAAAAGCAACTTTATAATATATGTGGGCTTTTAAAGTCAGACGGGTCTGTAACTTTACCGACTATAAGAAGGAGTCATTTTTCATATCGTCACGTTTGTTGTCTTTTACCTACATTTTCAATTGTTTTTAAAAGGTGGGAGCAGAGGAAAGACCCTCACGGGAGAACCTACTACGTGGATCATAACACCCGGACGACCACGTGGGAGAGGCCGCAGCCTTTGCCCCCAGGGTAAGGTGGCAGCGTCGCCGTTGCGGTGGTTTCGTCACACGTGGTTTCCGGGTCTGTGTCGTGGGACATGACGTGGCCCTCGCATTCCGCACGCTGCTTCCTCACGGTGTCTACAAGGGCGTCCTCAGAGATTGCCAGACGCTGGAGGGAGCTGTTGAGGGTCACTGCGGGATTTGGTCCAGCGCCCGTCCCCGTTTAATTTTTAAGGAATGGAGACAATTTATGTGCATGGTTCTCGCAGACAGTGATCCCAACCCCGCTGTTCCGTGGGATTTGCTGGCAGACATCTGAGTGGTTTACAGTGGAGCCCACAGGCTGCCCCACGTTGACTGCGTCACATGTCGGCTGGTTTCACAGGGTGTGCGTAAGTGCGGACGTTTGTGGCCCACCACTTGCACAGTTCCCGCTGTCAGGCTGTCACCGACGGCCACCCACAAACTGGGGTCCCTTGTCCTTAGGTTCACGCACTCACCTCACGAGCACACCCACGGGTAGCCAGCGTGGTTGCTATTCACAGTGTCCCCACACTCTTGACCGCGCTTCACATTCTCCTTATCATCTTTGACACTCGGGAGCTCTGTCCACCCATACAAAATGCATCCCAGTTCCAGAAAATTCAAGGCAGGGAATGTTGTTTGGTGAGGTTGGTTGCTGAGAGAATTCTGAGATTAATTCACGTAAATTAATGACCACAACGGGTTCGAGGTGAGCTGGGCCCTGGAGCATGGGTGTGTTTGGCTGTGCAGAGACTGGGAAGGACACTGTTCCAAGGGACCACAAGGGTGTTCATGTGGCTCCATATGGTTCTCTGGAAGGTGGCATTGGGATGTTGGGGGTTGGGCACCGAGGCTGCAATCGGGATGTTTTCTGAGCTGTCCCTGAGAGCTGTGGCAGGTGGGATGGCAGGACCTGCCCCCGGGGCGCCCCTCAGCTACAGGATGGCAGGCAAAGGACCATCAAGACTTGAGCTGACATCCTGCTGTGGGGTTGATTGCCAGGTAATCAGTGAGCACTCAGTGAATGCTGACCAAAACCGGGGGTGGAAAGTGTAGTTGGATCAGTTCTGGGATGGTTCAGTCTCTGGCCCCTTTTCGAGACCACCCTTATGTTACCAAACAAAAAGGGGGGCTCCTCTGCCTCCTGCCACAGAAGCCAGATTCATGAAGCAGGAGCTGGTGAAAAAGGAAGGAGGTTTTATTCATATGGTACACAATCTGGGAGGACGGCGGGCTCCCCGTCTCAGAGCCCACCTCCTCTGCGAGACCAAAACCAAAGCCCGTGCCCAGGGTTCCTGCTCCACCTGAAAGCACATCCTTTGGAGTCTGCAGGCGGCTGCTCAGTGGTCGTCCAGGGAGCTCAGCTTGTTCCCAAAGCTGCCCACTCCAGGCTCCGTCCTGGAGCCTGCCTGTGGGGCCAGCGCTGCCGTGGGCCCTGCAGCTGTTGGCTCCTCAGGGTTGGGAACTCCCGGGTGGAGAACATGCCAACACATGCTTACCAGGTGGGTGGGAGCGGGGGTCCCCCTCCCAGAGGCTCTGGGCCCTGGGGCCGCTGAGTCCGCTAAGGCCACGGGGGGGCGGGGGGGGGGGCGAGCTCACTCTCCAAGTGCAGGTCACGGGCCAGGGAGCCGTGACCGAGAGAGAGCATTCTCTGCTCCCCTGTGTTCCTGTTGACTTGGGTATGGGATGGACCAGGGAATTTCTCAAAGCGGTCGATTGCCTGCCCAGGCTTTCGCGTGCTTTGGGTGGGTCTGCTCCCCAACCAGTCCCACCTTCCCCCAGGCTACCCTGGCAGGCCTCTGAGGCACAGCACCTCCCCTGCTGCCCTTCTGACCTCTCTGGCACACGTGCCTGTCCCGTGTCCCGTCCCCCGTCCCCCCCGGTCCCACCACGGATCTGGTAGTGCAGGGGCAGGGCAGGGCTCTTCACGTTCTCAGTGTAAGAACCTCCGCTTGCCACTCGCTGTCTTGGCCGGGGGGCTGCCCCAGGCCAGCCGTGCCGCAGGGGTACTGGGGAGTCATGCAGTGGTAGAAAGGGGAGCATGTAGTTAAGGTCATTAGAAGGTTATATGGTCATAGCTTTTCTTTTTTTTTTTTTTATCATAGCTTTTTCCAGCTGTATGGAGGTGGAGTTGATAAATTGAATATATTTGAAGTGCACAACATGATGATCTAATACATGTACACAGTGTGAACCCCCCCAGTCAGTCAGTTCACACGCTCTTTGCCTCACACGCTCCCCTTTGTTTCTTTCCCTCCGTGAATTGTTTAGTCGTTTGTTTAATTGTTTAAAGATTTGGGCTGACTAAATCTTCTAAATCTTCTGTAGTCAGTTGACTGACTAAAATAAAGTAAGTTGCTGTTACATTCATGTGTGGGATTTTGTATAAACATAAATTTTTGTCTCCCTGAGGTAGATGCGTAAGAGCACAATTGCTAGATCACATGGTAATTGTATGTTTCTTTTTTATGATAAATCGCAATTTGTATTTCAAAATGTCTTTACCATTTTACATTCCAGCCAGCAGTGTATAAAAGATTCATTTTCTCTGTATCCTTGCCAGCACTTTGTGTTAACATGATTTTTATTTTAGTTGTTCTAATATATGTTCATAGCTTTTCTGAAGAGCATCCTAATTCACATTTTTAAGTTATTTTGTCATGGCTTGGACTTGGTTTTTAAATTCTTTGCTTGTAGTACTAACTGCTCCTCGGTGTCTTCTCCTGAGAGATTGTTCGTTTTTGTTGCCACTTCTGGGTTAGCTGGGAGAGAAGAGTGGATGACCGCGGCAGGGTGTACTACGTGGACCACAACACCAGGACCACCACGTGGCAGCGGCCGACCCTGGAGTCGGTTCGCGACTTCGAGCAGTGGCAGTCGCAGCGCAGCCAGCTGCAGGGCGCCCTGCAGCAGTTCAACCAGCGCTACCTCTACTCGGTGAGTGCCCGCGGCCCCTGCCCGGCCCCCCTGCCCGCGGCCCCCCCTGCCTGGGCCCCCTGCCTCCTTCGGCTGCGTGCGGTCCGCGCTGCCGCGTCGATCCGCCGCCCCGCGTCCCACCCGCACCTCCCCGTGTTACGTTCCGCCGCCCTGCGCCGTGCCGCGTTCTTCCCGCTGTGTCACACGCTTCCGCTGCACTACAGGGCCCTTTGCAGTCAGCCTTTGATAAACGATCAGCGTTGTTTGTGATGCAGATAAGCACTTAAAGCTTTTAAAAATTTTCTAGCATACTAGGAGAACTTACTCATTGTCCTTATGGAATGGTAGCCTCATCATTGCAATTCCTTTGTGAAGTACTGTGCCCTTACAAATTCCCAGTCTTCTGCCTTTAATTGTGGTAATTTTACTGGCTTTAACCGAAAGCACTTGGCTCCCGATTGCACTTAACGCGAGCCGCACCATCCGCAAACCGCTGCGGGTCTCTTCCCAGGTTCCAGAACAGCACTCTGCTCCCTTTTGGCCGGTCAGAGATGTTCCTGGGATTGGGGATTCTTCTGTCCAAAAAAATGTAATGCACCTGAAAATTTGACCACTTGGTGATTTACTTATAGATCATAAGTAAACATCCACAAGAAGAGTTGGGGAAAAAAACCTAAAAAAATTGTTGAATGTATTTGATCCACAGGAAGGAGAAAATAGAAATTTTAAGTACTGGGCATCTGTAGATGGTGTTTTCAAGCAACTTAAACCCCAAATGTAGAGGCTGGTAGACGGGCAGGAGGTAGCAAATACATGAAGAGAAAAACCAGCCTTTCCGAGTCCTGGTTCGTGGGTGAGATGATGCGGTCGCTTGTGCAGGGGACCCCTTTCCTGCTGTTCGCAGCCGGGAGCTGCGGGCCACCCAGCTGCCGCCCATGGAACTGACGCAGACCCTGTGGTGAGGATGCACATCATCTGGCTGAAGGCAGCAACCAGGGGTTGCGTGGTGTGCGTGTGGTGGGACTTAGGTTTACGCAGGAACACCTGGGGAAAGGGCACACCCGGGTGACAGGCGTGGGTCAGAACTGTGCTCTCCCGCACATGACAGAGCATCCTTGAATGGAGCGAGGGCTTGCTGTCAAAGAGCGAAACGCCAGGTGTGCGGGGGGGAGGGTAGAAGCCAGTCCTCACCGGCTCGGTAATGCCATCAGGGGCCTGGGCCTTTTCCGCCCTGAAGGAGCGTGTCCGCTTTGTCCTCGTGCTTCGTGTTCTTACCTTCAGCCTGTGCGGCTGCTCTCCTGGGGCCTCGCTTCCCCGGCTGAGGCAGAAGGATGGGGAGGGGTGCGGAAGGGAGGCGGCTTTTTCTGGCAACGGAGGCCTGCAGCAGGAACCTCCGCCCACACCTCCTTGACTAGGGTGGTCGTCCCACCCGGCGGGCTGCGCAGCGGAGAGCAGAGACGGGCTGTTCCCAGCCAGCGCATCGCTGCCCTCGCGGGGCAGTGGCTTCCTGAGAGGGAAACGGGGAAGAGGAGGGACACCGAGTGCAGGAAGCAGCAGCTCCTCGAGGTGGTGAAATGTTCATCGAGACGCGTGTGTGTCATCACTGAGAAGTGGCTGTTCAGGTCACGATAGTACAGTCGTCGTCTTTTCAAAATGATGGTAGAGTGTTTACATGTGCTTCAGAATATATTTCTGGGTTGTAATAGTGTGTGAGCATAAGTGTTCTATGCATGACTCTATAAAGGAATGTTAAGATGAACATTTTATAATGATACTGGTGATTAATATTGGCCATATTAATAGGCATTGATTTTAAAAAAGAACTGTGATCATTGTTGTGTTTTTAAACATACACTGTTCCCTCACCTAAATGCGACTGTTCTCAGCGCCCTTCTCTCCCCCCACCTGGGGCCTCGCAATTGCTGTCAGAAAGCTGAAATGGGAGCAGTGACAGGGTGTCATTTCTAAGTCATTGCAGAAACATGGTAATTGATTGACTCCCCTGAACTCATGGCACTTTTAGGACTTAGTATCTTGAAATTACTACATTCACATTTCTCTATTAAATTATTTAGGACATTATTATAAAATGTGGTTCTGACGAGTGCGTGGTTTGTCTCAGCTTTTCCATTAAGATCCTGTTATTTCTCTTCCACCCTCTCTCCAATCAGGCTTCAATGTTAGCTGCAGAAAATGACCCCTACGGGCCCCTACCACCAGGCTGGGGTAAGCCAATATGTTGTTGCTAGAAGTGCCTGAAAAGTGCGTGTAGAGATGGTTATTAAATGCTGTGTTCACTCTGTGTTTTAGAAAAAAGAGTGGATTCAACAGACAGAGTTTACTTCGTGAACCACAACACAAAAACCACCCAGTGGGAAGATCCGAGAACTCAGGGGTATGTGTACGTTGCGTGCCCTGCTTACATCGTTCTGCGTGTGTCTGCACGGAGCTAGAATCAGGTAAACCTTGACTCGGGTGTCTTCAGTACCCGGAGAGCGTTCACCTTTGACTGTCTCCCTTTCAGCTTACAGAACGAAGAGCCCCTGCCGGAAGGCTGGGAGATTAGGTACACCCGCGAAGGTGTGCGGTACTTTGTCGATCATAACACCAGAACAACAACATTCAAAGACCCTCGAAACGGGAAATCGTCTGTGTGAGTGACAACCTGAGGTTCTCAACGCTGCTGCTTCAGGGTGTGGGTTAGCTGCTAAGTGAGCCTCACGTCTTGCTGTGGATCAAGAAAACCTACTTAGTAACAGCCTAGAATGGGTTTGGGGCGTGTGATTCCTTAGCAATAGCAGTAGCAAATATTTACACAGTGGCTGCAGTGTGCCAAGCATTGTCCTGAGCACTTGACGGACATCAGCCTGTTTCACTTTCCAGCAGCCCCCTGAGGAAGAGACCCCTAGTTTCCCTTTACCAGGCGCAGAGGCTGCGGCTTAGGGAGTGTGCTGACTGGGGCAGAAGCACGCGGCGGCTCAGGGGGCTGCCTTCAGACGCTGGCAGCCTGCCTGCTGCCTGGCTCCTGAGCACCGCATCTCGGGGCCGTGGCATCAGGGGCTCAGACACTCCAGAAGACTGATGAGTCTTCCAGACGGAGGTGTCTTTGAAGCCTTTGACAGATGTCTCCTTCATCCTCGCTCCCAGGTGGGAGGTCTTTGCCTCACTGAGAATAGAAGCCATCCTGAAAGGCCTTTTTGCAAATCCCTGCTCTCACGCTTGCCTACCTGCCAGCATCCATCTTCCCTCCCGATCTCGCTGGTGACCTGTCAGTGTTCCTACCAGAGGTCAGGCCTCTGCTGGTGCCTGCGTCTTGTCCCCTCCTTCCCGTGTAATTGCTCCAGCAGCGATCAGCTTCTGGGCCAGATCATCAGTTTTTCTTTCGCCACTAAGTTGCTTTTGTCAGCTGTTACTTCGCTTAGATTAAAAATAAAAACAAAACCCATAACTCTTCACCTTATAAATCCATCCAGTGAAAAACTGTCTCTATCACTGATCTTTCCGGGAAAACCACCTGAAGGAGCTGTGTCTATGTTGTATTTCCCGATTTCAGTCTAGACCAACCACGGGACCCTCCCCTGCCTCTAGACTTGTTCAGGGCACCAGTGCTGGTCACACTGCCGGTCTGGGGCCGGCTCGCAGCCCGGCTGAGGGCACAGCCATCCGTCTCCGAGCAGAGGCCGGTGGGGCCTGAACATCCCCGCTTCCCCTGCGCCCTCCTGGTCCTACCTGCCCCTGTGTTTTCCGTGCACCTCTCTCTCCAGCCTCTCAGCATCGAAGGGAGGTCCCCGAGCTCCCTCCTCGGCTGCCTGCACTGTCCTCCACTGTCGGGCTGGTCAGAAGCATTGGCGTGCTGCTGACACACTTTACTCTTTCACTTCCAATTCTGCTTCCTCTATTCAGCTGCTTCCTTGTTATCTTTGCTTATCACCCCTGCCTGAAAATTTCCCTAGAGCTTGTACCACCAGAGATACTTCCATCCCAGCTGATGGCCCCCTCACACTGGGGCGTGCCGGGGCCCTCTTTGCTTCCCCCCTGACCTGCAGTCCACCGGGAACCGTGGCCCCCCGCACCCTGGCTGCTGTCTCGGGACGCTGCCCCCGTGAAGCATCGCCGGCGGTGCTGCCTGCCCACCCCACGCAGTGGGGTTTCCCATTCAGCACCTTGGCTGATGGTTTAATAAAAAATCTGGGTAAAAAGTCATTCCTCTGCACAAAGCATCTAGTGGTTTCCTTGTTGGTCTGAGTAAGAAGCAAAGTCCTTACAAGGCCCCCTCAGCACCTGACCCCTGGATCTTTTCTCCTCTTCATTCTGCTCCATTCAGCACCACTGGCCACCCAGCTGGGCCCGTAACACCTGAGGCCCCATCTGCTTCGTGGGCCCCTTTCCCGGCTGTCTCCGTGGCCGAGCTCCGTGTTTTCACGGGGGTGTTGGTTTGTGAGCCCCGCTCCGCTCACCTTCCTCAGCAGTGAGAGACTCTCCCCTCCTGTCCGTTTGCACACCATTCCTCCTCTTTTCAAGGAGCGGGGAGACGTGTCCCCCTTCTAGAAACAGTTTGCTTGTTCATGCTGCTGCTTGTCTGGCTCCTTCACTCCTGTTCACGCTCCGCAAAAGCAGTCCTTTCATCTCTTACCAACGAAGAACGCTCTCGCTGTCCAGGAGGGGGCCGGTTGTATGCACACATTTCATAACATTTGTTGAATGAACGCACTTGAACCTGGCTGCATGGGAACATTCTCCCTCCGTTCCCCTTGGAGAGTGGGAGTCTTTGTGCTCACGAGACAGGAGGCTCGCTCACGAGGCAGGAGACTCGGCCCCGCCCCGGGAAAGGAGCCCTGTTTGTAAGGCCGGCCCCTACGTGCCACCAGCTTGGCCACTTCCCTCACGGACCCACCCGTCTCCGTCTCCGGGGTCCCACCTTGCTGGGCGTGTGTTTGCTTAAGTCTCAGCTTTGGGTTAAGGCGCGGTAGAACTGCCTCCATGTCCCTTCTGTCCAGATCCTCTGTCCCTTCGACTTAAGGGTTATCAGAGGTTCTCTTTGAAATGGGCCGCGCTGGATGTTGGTGTTTCGCTTAACTGACTCTCTATGAAGCCCTGTCCAGAACGCAGCCTGCAGACGTGTACGGGTGCCCCGTGTCCGCACTGTGCAGGCTCCTAAGAGCCCCGCAGCTGCACCCTCACTCTTTCCCAGAAAACGACTGTTCTGTGCTCACTACAGGCCTCCGGGGCACTCGTGTTACACTGAACACACGTTAAAGGTGTGACTTCGACGTGCATTAATACCCACTCGTTCTGCTTCTCTCTAGGACGAAAGGTGGTCCGCAGATCGCTTACGAACGCAGCTTCAGGTGGAAGCTGGCTCACTTCCGGTACCTGTGCCAGGTAGTGCTGCGCCGCTACATGAGCCCCGTGTCTCCGCACGCGGTTGTATTTTTACGCGGTGTGTCTGCCGAGCTCCCGTGATCTGGTAATGCTGACGCTGCTTTTGTTTTCAGTCCAATGCGCTGCCCAGCCACGTGAAGATCACCGTGTCCCGACAGACGCTGTTCGAGGACTCCTTTCAGCAGGTAAGAAAAGCCGATCAGGGTAGCCCGGCACGGCCGGTCGTACTGTGCGGGGCAGTGAGGGCGTTGGATGGTTTCCCCACGCAGGATGCCGCTGTGCCAGCGACTGCCTCGCTGAGTGCGCGCGCAGTCACAGCCGGGAGGAACGCCGTCGGGCCCGGGGGCTGCCCTGTGCACGGCCCTGTCCTTTAGTCCATCCCGCGGCGCCCTTCCATTCCACGGGCGGAGGCGCGGGGGCCGAGACAGAGCCATTCCGCCGTGAACGGGGTTGCTAAACTGAAGCTTCAACAACCTCTGGGACGAAGTGACGCATTTTGACACTTACTGTGCTACGACTTTTTAACTGGAACAAAAGGCCCTGGTAATACTGCCGGAGTGAACGTACGCAGGCGTAGGTGCCGCTGCCGCGGGAGCGTCCTTTGGGCACCCGCCGGCCGGTTCCTGCGCGCACCGCACTCCACGCTCCCACCCGGAGCTGGGGGGGCTCGCCTCCCTCCCAGGCCCCGTCCGGAGCCGTTCTGGGTAACCGGTCCTTCCTGCGGAGATTTTACTCCCCCGAGGGACTGCAAGGCCCCCCCACGGAGCACGGACTGTCTCAGTGACCATGCTCGTGCCTGGAACAGCCCAGCACGCGCAGGCGCTCTCAGAACACCCGATAAGCGGAGACACGAGTGTAGTATGTTCACTCGCCTGAGCCCTCCGCAGAATATTTAGAGATAAAAAGATCAAAATCTTGAAGTTCTATTGTGATGAGTTGGAGAATAACTCATGTAAGCCGTGTCGGTCTCTGCCAAGCGCTCGCCTGAGGACCCGGAAGGCCCTGTGTGCGCGGGCGCGTGGGGGCGGCGCGCGCTGAAGTCCGGAGGCTCTTGCCTTCCTTGGCCCCGCTGTTGCGAGGGGCAGCGCACTTGCTGCGGCCGCTCTCCAGACTTGTCTGTCTGTGTGAGTCACTGAATTCTTAGCGAAGTAAGTGTCTGATGACCCCCTGTTCCGAGCTCCGTCTGGGCCTTATTTTGGTGAGTGTGCGTCCAGATTCACGAGGGCTTTGTTCTGCTCTGCGCTTTGCCTGGGAGAACCGTGATCTGTCTGATGCGCAGGGCGAGCGTGTGCCGCCCTGTGCGGGGGCCCTGACCACGCGAGCCGGCCTCCGCTCGGGTTCTGACACGTGGGAGCCGTTCGCTGCTGTCTAAAAGGGAAGTCTGTTCGCTAGTGACCGTAATACAGGCCATTAAGGGTTATGAAGGTGGTTGCAGGTGGTGTTTTAAGGTATGCTTACGCATAAACGCAGCGTGTTACAGATCTTTGCCACAGACAAGTTCCCTTCCTACTGAGAACGGACTGTGTGTGTAAGCAGGACCCAGCGCAAGATCTTCTGCTTCCCATTTAGTGTTGCTAGTCAGAAATCTAAGTTACAAGTCACCTTTTATAAGATTTTCGAGAAGTTTCGGATTGACAGGGAGAGGGAAAACTATCTAACCTTAAAGCTTTCCACGTCAGCCTGTTCCTCTCCTGCCACGGACCCAAACTGGAGCCACCATTCAGTACAAGACGAGATGACAGAAGCGTAAGAGAGGGCTGAGTGGCATAAGGCGCAGCTGGGTCACTTTGTGGCACAAATCGGTCGGTGTTTAGAGTTAAAGGTGTTGTGGTATCACGTAAGGGGATTATAATTCTGAAAGTACAGATGAAATTTAAGTTGAATTGTTTGAAGAAATTTGTGCTGTATTATTTGTATTTTTTTATTTGTTTTAATTGTTGTTCTTGTACAGTTTTCTGTCTTTTACTCCCAACCCAGCCCACCAACCCCAGCCCTGCCCACCTCCCTCCCATTTCCACCCCCCTAATTTTTGTCCGTGTGTCCTTTACACTTGTTCCTGTAAACCCTTCCCCTTTTCCCCCTGAAATTCCCTCCCCTCTCCCCTCTGGTCACTGTCAGCCTGTTCTCAGTTTCAGTGTCTTTGCTTATATTGTACTTGTTTGTTTGTTTTGTTGATTAGGTTCCTGTTAAAGATGAGATCATGTGGTATCTGCCTTTCACTTCCTGGCTCATTCCACTCGGCGTGATGTATTATTTGTATTTAAGTGTCCATGTTTTGTTTCTAACTAGATTATGGCGTTGAAGCCCTACGACCTGCGGAGGCGACTGTATGTGATATTCAGAGGAGAAGAGGGACTTGATTACGGCGGCTTAGCAAGGTGAGGTGGCACATCTGCTCCTAAACCGTGGCTCCGTTTGTGCCGCGGGTGTGTTCTCGAGAAGACATGTGTTTTAATAGCAATCCAAGATTATTATTAAAATTAAAATATTTACACAGTTGTATGGATAACCACTGTTATTACTCTTGGTTATCCTATACATTTGTTCTGCACATACATAAATTTGCATCTGTTTATGAGATTTGCGCGTTTGCTGATTTTTAAACAGAATTGATCATAAAGTGTGTACAGTATAGCAGCTTGGTGCTGTTTTATGTAATGTGAACACTGGTTATTTTATATAATTATGTAATTTTATATAACACGTATGCAGCTATTACTCTTATTTAACGGCTCCACCGCGTTCCATTGTACGGCGATAGCATAACGTGGGGATCAGCGTAAAGCTGTTTCTCATTTTCACTGTGGTGACAGTGTGTGTGTCGGTTTTATGTGTGTGCTGTTATCCAGCCTGAGTCTTTTTGAGAGTAAAGTTTTCCACATTCACTCAATGTATTGCTAACAGTAGATACTTCTGAAGCAGTGATTGGGAAATCCTTTTAATGTTTTTTTTTTTTTTTAATTGCTTTGCTCTCACATAATTTGACAATAATTTGGTTTTTTAACAAAACATTTCCATTAAATCTTTCCAAAGAATTAAACTTGCTTTGCATAGAAACAGCTCTCTTTTTGAACTTGCATTTCGTAAGCGCACAGAGTTACAGAATCGCAGTTTTCCTGCAGCAGGGAGAGAGCGATGTGGGACTGGGCACCACCGCGGGGAGGGCGGGGGAGGGGTTAGTGTTGGCTGTGTCAGCGTAGTTTCTCATCTAAAGCATTATTGAGGCAGTTTTTTTAAGAAAAGAAACACTGTCACAATAAATGTTTGTATCACATCTGTCTATTGTGGTATATCTCAATTTCAGAAATGCTCAGGCATTAAAAAGAAAAGCACATCTTAGAAATGGAATATGGTATTATTTTTACAGTATCTGGCTTTATAACATTCGTTCTGGTCTGAACCCTTATTTACCTCATTTTGATGGTTTTACTGCATATAGTTAGTTCCTCCATATCATGATTTTCTTATTCCTAAATTCCTTGTTTTGATTCATATGTTGGTTTTGGTTTATTCGGGAATTCAGCATTTACAAGGGTGGCGTATTCCTGCAGTTTTCAGAATGCGTCTTCTGTTACAGTTTTTGTGTCTAAGTGGCAGCTTGAGCAGATGTAGATTTCCTGCACAGGGAGCCTGTGGACATTGCCGCCTGTCCCCGGGCGTGAGTGTGAGTGGGGGCCCAGCTCTCGTAAGGAAGCAGTTTTCTCTGGGGGCCCACACGGTCCTTATTCTTGAACTTCGTTGATTTCATTGTTGATTGCTTTATAACCTTTTTTTTTTTTTTTTTTACCAAAATATGAAGGAGTTTTTTAATTTAAGGGAAATTTTCTTCTCTTACGTCTTTGAACATTTTTCTCTGTTCTGTGTGTTTCATTTTCTTGAGGAACATCAGTCGCGAGTATGTGAAGTCAGCCATACGTGCCAGCCATTTCTTTCTCTTGCTGCTGTTCCATTTCGTTGTGGTTTTTCTCACACTGTTCCCATGTCTGGGTTTGCAGGGCTGCCTGCCTTGCTGTGATTTCCTCTGTTTTCTGTGCTGGGCTCTACCAACTCATCTGCTGTCTCATGATTTATTCGCACTTCTGCGTCTCCTTAGTTGTTGAGGGTGTTCAGAGAGGGGTGTGCCGAGTGCGACTCTACCTCTCACCAGGCAGACTGGCTCCCTCCTCCCTGCTGTCAGGTGCAGGTCAGATGCCTGTAACAGCCCTCCTCCTGAGGGCGTTCAGTTTTCTCCGGGCTGCTTTTGCTGACAGTGACCTGCAGCAGCCAGAAACTTTGTTCCTAGCTTTGTGTTTGAGCACATTCTCGGCGTGTCTGTCCAGCCTTCTTCCCGGGGCATGCTTTACTTCGCCTCTGCATGTGGCTCAGCTCCTGCGCTGGGACTGGGTTTAGTTTTAGGAACTGGTACCTGTCACTTCTTGGTTGATTTTGTTTGGGAACTCCCTTCCCTGCCTTTCAGGCTTCTCTGAGATTATGCTTTAAAGTGTTTAGAAAAACATTTGCAATCAGCCTGCCAGGCCGGATCTAGCCTGCATAGGCGTGACCCCCACTTTGATTTAGATTTTACTTGACAGCCTTAAAGAAAATCCCTAGATTATGCTTAATCAACATTTCTGGCTTTTTTAGAAAAACATGAGACCCACATTGTCACCTTCTCATGTGGCATCAATTGGCTGAATGGGAGGAGCTGCCCCCCCGCCCCCTGGGAGCTAGACCCTCGTTCACTCCTGTGCCCGTCACTGCCCCTGTGTCTGAGGACTGTGATTATATGCCCAGAAATCATTTTTCTCTAAAACCCGTCCGACTTTGATCAAGGATACGGTAGAAAGCAGGAGCTTGTGGGTGAGCAGTGAATGAAGGGCCCTTGTTCCCAGTCAGCCCTCACCGCGGGCATCCAGGTCCGAGCCCTGCTTTACGGGACATTGCTGTTCAGGAGCCTTTTGCAAATCGAGCTTATTTTATCACATAAATTATTAATCTTTTTTCTAGTTGCATTTCACGTATCAGACCTTTATAAATGAGGCAAAACAGGGAGTGATTTAGAGAATGTTTGTCACATTTAAAGATTTCACCTTGTTAATTTTAGTTCCATTTTTAATGCACTGCTGGCAAAACTGAAAGTGTCCCGCAGCCGCAGTGCTGCGTAGCCCCGTGTCACCAGCAGGTGCGTGTTAGAACCTAACGCAAGAGTCAGGGCTGCACGGGTGCATGAGAAGGCCGCCCTTTCTTTTGAGGAGCTTGTACTCTGGCGGATGGGGCTGGTCATCTGCGGAAAAATGAAGAAAAATGAATGCCGTGGTGAGGTTTTACCAGTTACCGGTGCACGTGATGCTCTGGAAGTAACTGCACAAACTGCACCAAGGGGGACGGACCTAAGCAGGACCTAAAGGGAAACGGGGGCCCCGCCGAGATGGGGTTGGAGCTGGGGGGGCCGGGGGCCTGCAGGACAAGTCTGCGCAGAGCGAGTGAGAGTGTTGGCTGTGGGGACCCAGCTTTCTGTCTGGCGGTGCAGGACTGGCCAGTTTTGTGTATTTGATCTGGCTCTAAATCGTGTGCATGTGAATGCTAAGAAATGACCTCACCCTGTTTCCCCTAGAGAATGGTTTTTCCTGCTCTCGCACGAGGTCCTGAACCCCATGTACTGCCTGTTCGAGTACGCCGGCAAGAACAACTACTGTCTGCAGATCAACCCTGCGTCCACCATCAACCCGGACCACCTGTCCTACTTCTGCTTCATCGGCCGCTTCATCGCCATGGTGAGACTGGCACCCGGGTGCCCGTTCGGACTCCACTTAGCTCAGAAGTAGCGAAATGCCGCACGTTGTCCTTGCTGACGTCCGTTCACTGTCGCGCAAGTGCCGTGTAAAGCAACCAGGGACGCCGGGGCTGCGGTTCTCATCCCTCGTGGCTTGGCTGCAGTGGGGCAGGGGCAGGTGTCGGAAGAGCCCGGCTGACGGGTACCGAGGGGCCCTTGGGGCCCTCCCTGAAGGACGGTGAGCCGAGCAGCAGCAGGGTCCGAGGAGCGTGGTCGGACGCTGACTTTGCGGTGCTGGCCTTGCTGCTGTGTGGAAAGGAGACCGCGGCTGGGGCGGAGGCGGCCCCGGGAGAAGTGGGGTCGTGGGACGGTGCAGTCGGGGGCCTGAGCGGTGCAGCAGCTGGCAGGGGGAGGAGGGTCGCTGTTCTGTGTGTGCGCTGACGGGCTCCCGGACTCTGCCTGGACGCAGCTGTGAGGCGGGGTCGAGGGCAGGCCTGCGTGTCAGCTTGCGGTCCCTTCCCTGAGGTGCTGGGGTTGTGGCAAGGGCGGGCTTGGGACTTGGGGAATCGAGAATTTGGACTTGGCTTGTGAGGTTGCGGACACCCGTAGGCCTCCGGGTGGGGAACAAGTAGGCAGCAGGCCAGTCTGGTGGTAAGGGGGTAGCTCGGTGAGGCTGTGCAGTTGTTTACGGAACAGGTGTGGGCAGGCAGGAAGGGCATTTACAGCGGGACATGAGAGGAGGCTGAGCAGCAGAGAATCCGGTGAGACTGGTTCCCAGCAGATGAAGGGGGAACGAAGAATTGTCGCCTGGGTCAGTGCTGCTGGGCTGAGCGTGATGAGATCCGAGCGGCGACCATTGGTGTGGCCAGGTAAGAACTAGGAGTGAAAGCCAGAGAGCTGCAAAGAAGCTTGCTTCCAAGGATCCGCGAGAAGCTGGGCAGCGACCAGAAGTGGCGTGGGATTGAGAAGGGGAGGGACTCGCGCACTCAGCACTCATCTGCCTCTGCAGATGGAGAGAGAGGAGGGGACTGAGCGAGGCCAGTGCGACGGGACCTGGAGGTCAAGACCCAGGAGAAGCTCGGTGCGAGCGCAGAGAAGTAGCAGCAAGCGGGTCGTGGGCACCTGTGGGGACCCGCCAGCCCTCCGGTGGCTGTTTCCCGGAAGAGCAGAGCCCACCACCAGCCGGAAGTTGGTGTGGACACAGAGGAGCGTCAGCACCACGCTGCTCTGCGCCTCACTCGGGGCTGCGGGCAGGATCGGGCACGTGGCTGGGCGCCCAGCCTCAGGCTGCGGGGCTGGGAGTTGGGTGTCCTGGCCTTGGGATTGTGGAGGTGTGGAGCCTCGAGGGCGCGTGCGGGGAAGTCGCGGTGCAGGGCTGGTCCCGTGGAGCAGGAACGCCTGCCATCACTGCCGCAGGCGTTGAGCTGGGTGCGCCTCTGCGGTGATGGAGGGACTGCGGGCACTGCTCTTCGCGGCGCCCCCGGCAGGTGCTGAAGGATTTTCACTGAGTTAAAGTCTGAAGTCACGGACTGAAAGCCAGCCTCGGAAAGGGCTCATCACATGGGTTCTGAAACCCGTGGGGCCAGGCAGTTGCGTGGAGATCGTGGCAGCGAACGGATGGAGAGGAGCCCAGACGGCCGGGGTGACGGCACGTGTCATGGGCAGCTGGGGAGCAGGGTCGGTAGGGAGGAGCACGGCCGCTCACTTCTGGCCTGGTGACCTGCGGGAACAGGGAGAACGTGTACCCTTTGAAAGGCCTTGGGGTGGGGGAAGCGAGGTGCTCAGAGAAGTGCCAGGCTTTTGTTGGAGCAAGATGCTCGTATTTTATTTTTTTAATCCTCACCCAAGGGTATGTTTATTGATGAGTGGGGAGAAGAGAGAGACTCAGTGTGAGAGGAACAGTGATTGGTTGCCTCCTGCACACGCCCTACCGGGAGCCAACCTGCAGCCTAGTATGTGCCCTGGCTGGGGACTGAACTCCCAACCTTTGGTGTCTGGACAGCACCCCAGCTGAGCCGGCCGGCCGGGCAGGCACGGCGCTGTTCTCTGAAGAGAAACAGTTGAGTTTCTGGGGGCTTTTGCTCGGGGAGGACCCAGCACCCTGGAGGTTGGGGACCGACGGGACCGGGCCCCCGGTGCTGGCTGTTTCCAGAGCAGGGAAGGCGCCGTGCGCCGGGGGGCCCTGCCGCCCCTTCTCCACTCCAGGTCCGTGGAGGGTGACTGGATAAAGTACAGGACAGTGGGGCTGGTGACACTCCTGTCACTTGTCAGCAGGACATGCTGTAGGTGGATGTGTGACCTCGGTTAAATAGGCAAACCTTGTGATTTCTCTGTTACCATTGTGTGCTCAGTAAGAAAATCATTTTGTAAATTTTAAAATACTTTTTTTGCTTTTCTTTGCAGGCACTTTTCCATGGAAAGTTTATTGATACTGGTTTCTCTTTACCATTCTACAAGCGTATGCTAAGTAAGAAACTGACGATTAAGGATTTGGAATCCATTGATACTGAATTTTATAATTCCCTTATCTGGATAAGGTTTGAAGATTTCTCTTTCAATAAGGCATTTTCTTGAAACCAATTTATATGTCTTGTTGATTAGTGTGTATATATTTTTATCACCCAGAGACAACGACATTGAAGAATGTGGCTTAGAAATGTACTTTTCTGTCGACATGGAGATTCTGGGGAAAGTTACCTCACATGACCTGAAGCTGGGGGGTGCCAACATCCTGGTGACTGAGGACAACAAGGACGAGTACATTGGGTGAGGTTTCCAGAACCTGCTGGCGCTGACCCCCGTCCACCCCCCGGCCCCTCCCTCTCTGCAGCTCTGGAGGGACTCGCGCTCACTCCCTGTCACTGACCTTCTCGTTGTTCCTCTCTGCGCGACCCGCGCACCCGCTGCACCACACTCTGTGGTCCACGTGAACTGTGTTAACCTCCCTGTCCTCTGCTCCTGAACTAGGAGTGTGCGTGCCGGTCCTCCTCCTCCTCACAACCACCGGCTTGCGCGCTCCCTGCCCTGGGTGCGCGGAGGCCGGGGCCGAGCCCGCAGCTGCTTCCTCCCAGGCGAGCGACGGGGGTGTTGGGGGGGGGGGGGGCGGCGCCACTCGGGCCCCGGCTCTGACCGGCCAGCAGGCCTCGCCTCCCGGAGCAGCTCACCGGCCCTCCCACTTCCCTTCCCATCTTGGCAGCTGCTCCCGCACCATTTGCAGACTGTGCTCCCGAAGGCCGTGGCCCTGCAGCTTGTCGTTTCCTCACTTTCTCTGTCAGTGACACTGCCGTCCACCTCTCTCCGCTTCCTAAACGGGGGTCCCTGTCCCAGGCCGTTCGTCCAGCCTGTTTCTCTGAGGAGTCTGCTCTCATGGCTCGGGGTTCGGTTAAAGTCACACGTGAGCTTTAGGAATCATTTCCCTCTGCCAGCCAGGTAGATGCAGCCTTTGCCAGGGGAGAGCCGGGCAGCAAATACTTCAGGCGGTTTTCCGCCGCCACGCCCTGCCCTTGGAGCCCAGGCAGCGCAGACAGGATGGGAGCAGACCCGTGTGGCTGTCCTCTGATAAAGTCACGGAGTGCACGCTGACGTTTGATGTCACGGGGTTTTCGAATCATGGAACGTTATTCTTTTAATAATTTTTCAACTTTTTAAATTAAAAAAATGTAAAGACTATTCTTAGCGCGTGGGCTGCACGAAAAGCAGATTGCAGACTATTGGGGCGCAGGCTGCGGAACTTAAACGGCCGTGGTGAAGGGAAGCCGTCACCGTCAGGTTTCTCGTTTTCTCTGCCACGGCTTCACCCTGCTGCTGGTCTTAGATCCTCAGCGTTGTCCTCGTTTCTCCCTTGCAGGTGCCCTGTGTGCGTTCTGTAGTTGTCCCCAGAATGGGGTCGTAGAACACGCATCACCCGTAGCTGTTGCCGGCCGGGGAGCCAGGCTGGCTTGCTTCCTGGCAGTTAGTGGTGGTGTGTCCGCTCTGCGTGGAGTGGACGCGGCGGTGTTGCTTGCTGCCTCCCTAACCTGCAGTTGTCACCGTAGCGCCGCACACTCAGTCAGCGCCCCAGTTTCTCCGAGTGTGGAATCACGCGTACCTGTTCTTCCTCTGTGCACACGCACACACGTGGAGCACATGGAACATGTGTCGCTTCCACTAGAAAGACATTCTGAAGAAAGTACATTCACAGAGGCAGGAAGGCACCCAGCTCTCTGTCTGTGTTGGACTTCAGGCTTCCCCGAAGTCCAGTCCGGTGGTTATTGACTAACACAACCTGAGCATTTAAGAAGAGCTGTCCATGTTTCCAGACATCGGAAGCGGTGTAGTGTTTGTATAATCCTTACATAATTTGCTGCTTTGCAGTCTATGCTTTGTGTTAAGGTAACCATTACTTTTAGAAACCTTTCCTGTGTAGTACCTACTACATAAGAGTTCGTATCTAATCTTGAATATAAAAATTGGGGAGGATTTTGTTCCAGTCTCTTGATACAGTAGCAGACTCTGATCTTATTTTCTTAATCTTGCTCTCAATGTGACAATTCTTTCAGCTGTGACAGTTATTTTTAGTGCACCAATAGGACTGCGTGGACAGCTCTCTGGGAGGCGGGAGCCAGCAGGAGCGGAGGAGTTGAGGTGTCCCAGGGACGTGGCAGACAGCAGCACATAGTGGCAGGAGGGGCCCTGAGTGCTACACCCACTGTGCCTTGGCCTGAAGGAACCACGTGGTTCCTAAGAAACCCGGATCACCATCAGAACCCAGCGAGACGGGTGATCAGAAGTGGTTTTGGAAGGATGGTCATAGCATCTGCGGAGGATAAGCTGGGGGGCCGTGGACGGGAGGGGGGGGAGGGGAGGGGCCCTGGGCAGCAGGTGGTCCAGGGACCCAGGAGGGGGGATTGGGGGCCTGAAACAGCCATGGCGCATGGCAGGGACGGGACGGAGTTTGAGGACGTCGTGGGACCGGGTGGAATGGTCCAGGGCAGGTCATTACTTGCGCACGGCGTGGAGACAGTCGTCAGTGAAGTCGTGCAGGGGCGAGGTTTCTAGGCTGACTGACGGGTGGACGTGTGACCAGGACGTCCGCAGAGAGAGGAGTTAATTGCAAATGTCTTCGCCTCAGGGGAACAGCAGGGTCTGGGGATTTGGGAATTACTGGCTTTTCTGTGATAGCTGGAACTTCAGTCATCGATGCTGAGTGAGTGACTGGGAGAGTCGAGAAGGCAGGAGGCCGCAGTGACACCCAGTCACAGCGCAGAGACCCTGCAGGACGCGTGGGGGGCCTTCGGGGGGCAGGCGGAACCGCCCAGCTTGCGGTGCTGCCGGGCGGGAGGGGCCCCGAGAGCCGGGGGCGCCCGGGCCGCCGTCACAGGCAGCCTGTCACCTGAGCGCGGGGGCGCACGACCTGGCCTTCCGTGAGCCCGGGGGGCGTGTTGTGAAGGCGTTTGCCGCCTCCTGTGGGAGGGGATGTTGACAGCCAGGCTGCAGCGGTTTAAAACGTGAGTGGGCGGAGGTGAGAGGGTGAGGACGGGCCTAGGGCCCCCTTCCGACGGGTGGGGAGGGCCGGGCCGGGGCAGCCGGACGGAGCTGCGGGCCCGGGTCACCGATGCAGCAGGCGGCTTCGGAGGCCGCGAGGACCAAAGGTGCCTGAGGCAAGTCAGCACCTTCCCCTCCGCGCAGGGGACATGCTTCCCTCCGCGGTGGAAGCTTCCGCGGCGGCTCCCGCTCAGGGGCCTCCACGCCCACCGCCCTCCGCACCTTGTAACTGCCCGGTTCTCCTCCTCCCTCCTCTGCAGCCGCCTATGACTCCTCCGAATGTTCTGTTTCCCTCTTAAATGATTTCTCCTTTAAATGTCAGGAAACTTTTGTGCTGTCCAGTGTTGAGCCTTCTCTAACAGGGACCATAGCCCGTCCCACCTGGAGGCCTGCGGACAGCGCGCCTGATGCCCCTGCAACGCACTGCTGCTTCTCGGCGGAGGGCAGCGAGTCAGGAGACGGGGGAGTCCGTCTGGGGGCTGCGGCCGCCCTGCTGCCCATGGGGCGGTGGCCTCGTTGACAGGGAGCCTCTTACGTGTTCTTCACTTTGAAAAGCATCTCGATTAACAGGAACCCAACCAACAAAACAAACAAGCAAGCAAGATATAACCAAAGACGCTGAAATTGAGAACAGGCTGACGGTCACCAGAGGGGAGAGGGGAGGGAATATCAGGGGAAAAGGGGAACGGTTTACAGGAACAAGTATAAAGGACACATGGACAAAAACTGGGGTGGGGTGGAAATGGGAGGGAGGTGCGGAGGGCTGGGGCGGTGGGCTGGGATGGGAGTAAAAGAAAACTGTACAAGAATTACAATGAAAATTTTTAAAAAAATTATCAGGCCAAAAAAAAGAATATGGATTCTTTGATTGACTATAAATAAATGAGGTCACTTCCTTTTTTTAAAAAGGCTATTAATTCATTAATATTGATAATTACTGAAAAGAAACAAATTATTTTAAGGCTTTAATGGAAAAAGTAGAAAAGAGAAAGATTTAAGCAGAATTCCCAAATAAAAAGATGAAAATTCACAGTAAAAGGCAAAGGCCCTTGACAGCTGCGCACGTGCTGCAGTGATTTCCTCGTGTAGGCGTGTGAACCCGAGCACTGCACACGCGTGTGAGGACCATAGCGGGTACGGTCAGGAGAAAGGGGTATCAGAAGTCGGACTTTTACCTCAGCCTTTACCGCATGCAGGTGACCCACTTTGCACGTCATCTTCGTTTTCAGTCTGATGACCGAATGGCGATTCTCCCGGGGAGTGCAAGAGCAGACCAAAGCCTTCCTGGACGGTTTCAACGAGGTGGTCCCCCTCCAGTGGCTGCAGTACTTCGATGAAAAGGAGCTGGAGGTGAGGCCCTCCGATCAGGTGTCGCAGGGGGTGGGGGCTGTCGCGCTTTCGCGGAAGAATGCCCCACGGTTTCAAATCATAGGGCACCGTCTAGAATCTTCTCACTCACCCAGAGGCTTGGGGGTGCTGAACCCCAGCGCTGGATGAGGGGCTCATGTTCTTTGAACCGTGATGTCGTGGGCGCAGAATCATCAGCCAGGCCTGCTGCAGAGTCCTGGACAGCGAGTGCAACTGTGTTACTCGGGGGACTTCCTAGGGCCCTGGCTTAGTAACGAGTTACCCCAAGGATGAGATTTTAAAGTCATGACTCCCTAGTGGTGGCAACTGTACTTAGACTTGTTAACAAGTGTATGAGAAGTTTTGGAGAGCGACAAAACACGCAGCGGAATTTACCGTCTCAGTCATCTTTAAGTGCGCAGCTCGGTAATGCTAAGTACGCTCACGTCATTAGGCCGTGGAGCTCCAGAACGCCTGATCCTGAGACACTAAAACGCCACCCGTCGAGCACGTGCTCCGTATTTCCCACCCACTGTGCTCGACTGCTCTTGCTGTTTCACTTCAGTGGACTTAGACGGGATCCGTCCTACCACGACCGACTTACTTCACTGAGCAGTGCCCTCGTGGTTCATCCACGTTGCAGCGGGTGTCCGAATTTTTCAAGGCTAAATCGTATTCCATTGCACGTGTAGGACCCATGTTGTCCATCCATTCACCAGCCAGCGGGTCAGTGGCTGCTGCAGGCATTCGGGTGCCTGCACCTTTTGGGTACTTTGAATGCTGCTGCTCGAACGTGGCTGTACCAGCCTCTCCCACCCTGCTTCCAGCTCTTGGGTGCGTCCCAAGGGGCGGGGCTGCTGGGTCCGTAGGTCATCCTGTGTTCAGTCTTTTGAGGAACTGCCCTGCTGTTTTCCGGCCCCACCAGAGTGTACCAGGGTGCGCATTTCTACACATCCGTACCTACGTTTTCTCTTTGCTTTGTGATAGCCATCCTAACGGGGGTGAGCTAACACCTCATTCCTGTTTTGACTTGTCTCCCTAAAGGTTAGTCACTGAATGCGTGAAGCCTTGTCTTCCCGTACGGGCACCAGGGTAGTCCTTGGCATTTCCTCGCAGCCCCCTGTGGGTGCACTGTTTTAACTTCAGCCAGCTTGGATTCTTTACTAAGAAACTTGGTTTGTCCACGTAATCAAACTTGCATGTGAAAATTAGCATTTCAGTACTAGCAATGAACAATTGGAAGTCTCATTTACTGCTGAAACATTAAAAAAAATGAACTACCTTATTTTTCAGACTATAAGATGTACTCCCCCCAAACCTGGGGGGAAGGGGGTGCATCTCAAAGTCCGAATGTAGTGTGCCTGGCTCAGTATGGGGTGGGGGTGGCGGAGGCAGTGCAGCGGAGTCACAGGTTATTAAATATTTTACCACAGTTTTTGCTTCAAAAAATGTTTTTCCTATTTTCCTCCTCTAAAACCTAGGTGTATCTTATGGTCCGGTGCGTCTTCTAGTCCTAAAAGTAAGGTACTTTAACCAAAGACATGTAAGACCTCTATCCTAAAAACTCAAACATTGCTCAGGAAAATTAAGAGTAACTTGAGTAAGTGGAGAGGTATATCAGGTTACGTATCGAAGGATTCCGTATTGTAAAAATGTCAGTTCTCTCCAAATTAATGTGTGTATGCAACACAACCCCAGTCAACACCCTAGCAGAATTTCCTGTAAAAATTGATAGGCTGAGTCTAAAATTCCTAGGGACTACAAAGGCCCTAGATCAGCCAAAACCGCTTTGAAAATGGGCAGACTTGGGGGCTGTGCAGCGCCGCCTTTCAGAAGCGTTCGCCCGGGTACCAGCGCGGTCCTGGGGAAAGGAGAGACGGCGGATGGGTGGGGCGCGGGGAGGTCCCGAGAGAGGCCCGCGGGGAGCTGGCATCTGACACTCGGCCGGAGCGAGCCTGCATTTCAGCGGGAAGGGGGAGTCTTCTGAACGAAGGGTGTCGGATCACCAGGGTCCCCATGGGAGGGAACTGCCCCAACTCCTGCCTCCGCCCGTAAAAAAGGTTAATTAAAAGTCAGTCAAACGTAAATGCGAAAGCTGAAAAGAAAACCTGGATCGAAGTCTTGGTGTAGGCGTCAGTTTCTTAGAGAAAACGCAAACTGCAGACCACGCAAACGGTAAATCTGACTCCATCAAAACGGAAACCTCCTCCTCTTCAAGGTTTTACTTAAAAGACAGCCGCGCACGGCAACCGATGCGGACAAGGGCCTGCTCGGCGCAAGGACAGTGGCAGCAGGCAGATGCGGCAGGCGCTCGCTCCTCGGGCCCTGGAACGTGCAGGTGAAGGCCCGGGGGGGCCGCTCTGGCGCCCGCCGTGTTGCGCCCGCCTCACCCTCACGCCCTGGCCCTCGGTGAAAGGAAACACGAGTCCGCACGACGACTCTTCCCGTGATGTTCACCTCAACTTTATGCCTCAACGCCCAGAATCCGGAGTGTCCACCAACACGTGACCGGGTAAAGGAGGTGCCGTGTGTTCACACAGCGAAACGCCCCCAGTGACACGGCCGTGCTGGTGCCCGCGGCGCCGGGCGGGGAGCAGACAAGACCGCGTGCGCTCGCCGCGTGTGACGTTCTTGAGCATCCAGAGCCACCGTGGAAACGCTGCGTTTGCCTCCTGCGGGGGTGGGTGGCTACACCGGCGCGTGCGCGGGTCAGCGCTCATCCGACCCTGTGCAGACAACGTGCATCTTGTTGTCCGTCAGTTGCAGCTCAGAGTTGGTGTGAGAAGTGTAACGTGCACCGTACTCGTTTGATGCGCACAAAATAGTTTCATCCCACATAGAGTAAGTTGGCCTTATCTGAACATTTCACATACATAGAGTATTTTATTCCCAAATCCTGGACGAATGAAAACAGGTTAGTATCTTTTTAAGTAGGTAAGAGCACAAGGTTTTTGAAGGCAGAAATCCATGTTCGAGATGCATCAGTAATTTGGACACCTGATGTAGGGTGCATTTATAGTAAAGGGAGGTACGCTTCTGACACACCTGTTGTTTCCCTAAAGAGCAGCTGGGTGGTTCTCTGAACTCAGAAAACGTAGATAAGGCACCAGAGAATCTTGCGTGATAAATAGCCATGAATGTCGGGGCTTTGCTTGCTGTGACCGCTGGCTGCCGTGCACCTGGAGTCACAGCCCTCGCCGCCAAGTCCCGACCTGACCCCTGTGCCCGCCCGCCCGCCCCAGGTGATGCTCTGCGGCATGCAGGAGGTGGACCTGGCCGACTGGCAGAGGAACGCGGTGTATCGGCACTACACCAGGAACAGCAAGCAGATCATCTGGTTTTGGCAGGTATTTGCTTTTATTTTTTTTGAAACAAAGTACTTAAGACATTTTCTAATGAAACAGCAATTTAAAAGTTGGGGGGGGGTTGTTGTTTTTTTAATTTTTATCATTGACACCAAGTTGAGACTTTTGGACATGGTTTTTTAGTTTCTGAATTCCAAACCAAAAGTGAGTGTGTGGTTCTGTTTGGGTGGCTCAGAGCATCATCCCGTACAGCAAAATGCTGCGTGGGGCGGGGGTGGGGGTGGCGGTTCAGTCCCCAGCAAAAGCACTCACTTAGGGTCGCGGGTTCGATACCTGTTGGGGCGCTTATGGGAGGCAGCCTGTCAGTGTTTCTCTTTCTCTGTCTTCTTCCTCCTCTAAAATCAAACATATCCTTGGGTGAATATATGTTAAAAGACTGCTTATTTTGACCATTTCTGGATGAAAGAATGAATGGCAGGAGCTTCTTTAAGTGATTAATGGTAGTTAGATTAGGTATAGCATTTTTCTAGCAATATCAAAGTACTCTACAAATCCTAAATTCTGTAAGTGAAGGAGGAAGTATGTTTTATGAGAAAGTCAAAGCAGACACTTAATTCATCTGCAGGTGACAACATGCTAGGGAACTAGAATAATCCACAGGGTGATAGCCACCCTCTCCTTTCCTGATCTTTGAAGCTGCCACCAGGTGATCTCTGGGCACCCAAGCGCTGAGTACTGAGTACTGCCAGACTCTGTGCGTGTGTTCATTTGAGAATTTAAAATCTCTAGGCCAGGGGACAGTCCTCACGTACACCTGGTGACTGAGCTGGGTTACTGCTTCACTCTCAGGTGCAAAGATGGTCTGGGTGTTTGTATTACCAGAGTTTTTCCAGAAGTTGCATCTTTTCGGAAGGGTATGTGCCATGCGTTCATCCGAGAGACGCACCTCGACGTGCAAGGCGGCAGGTGCCGAAGTACTCGGTGCAGCACCGCTGGTGCTGACGGGGACGGGAAGCACCTGGTGCGCACCCGGAGGGGCTGAGTAAATGAACTGTGCCCCGCAGCCCCCCTTAAAGGCAGGCTGCCAGAGACGCTGGAGACTGGTTTCGGCAGAGCACCGGGGAGAGGTGTGCCTATGGCACCGTCTGCCGGCTCCAGCGAAAGCCCGAGGGCGGCAGAGCCAGCGCTGAGCAGCGGGGAGCGGAGTGGCTGGAGGCGGATGCCTGGACGCCGCCCTTACTGCCTTCGTCCCCTCAGGCGCGTCCCCAGCCTGTGCACTGGGACGTGTCCAAATCCGGGAGCCGACAGCTAATGCCACGAACACCCGCATGGGTGGGCTGGTTCAGGGACAGCGGTGGCGCGCGCCAGACCCGCCGTTTGTGTCCGGTGTCTGACGGAGTACGTCGGCGGCAGCACCGCGGGGCACGGCTTGCCCACCCCTGAGTGCCGTCCCACCTGTAAGGTGCACGTCCGCTCTGAGCAGCCCTGCGTTCTCCGAAGATGCTCAGACGGATCCGGGTCTCTTAACAGCGTATAACCCACTGGGTCCCTCTCTGAGAAGAAACCGTGAGCTAGATTATTGGCGTAAGGAGGCCTGCTCTGGGTTTTCAAGCAGGAAGAGCAGAGCTGGGAAGCGGTGCTGAGTGGAGGGAAGGGGGGTCCCTAAAGGGAAAGTGCAGTTGTCGGGACAGGACCCTGGTTCGGAGCTTCACCCCACCCGCGTTCTGCCTGTCACTAGCCCTTTGAGGACACGCCGTATGGCCCTCCAGGCCTTGCCTCCTTACGTGTAGTGGGGCTGCCCATGTAGGACCCCTCTCGGTGTCGTGAGGGCTGCACAGCCAGGAAGCTCGTGGCACTGCGCCACAGGGGCCCTCCCGGGGTGACAGCTGGGACACCTGTCCTGGCTCCTTGGATTTCTGAATTTCTACTTCCTCTTAGCAGCGTGTCCAGCACGGCGCACGCTAGCCCTCACACATGGGAAATGCTGCGAACTCTTTTCTCACGAACCAATTTCATCGTTACATTTCTTACTCTTCAAGTTCCCTCTTAATTGTCTGGAAGAAATTGAGGAATACGTTAAATGTCTGCTGTTTCCATTGCTGAAGATAACTTGGCATTTATTTTACATTAACTTTGCCCTTGTTGCAGTTTGTGAAGGACACAGACAACGAGGCGAGGATGCGGCTGCTGCAGTTCGTCACAGGGACCTGCCGCCTGCCCCTTGGCGGCTTCGCTGAGCTCATGGGTGAGTGCCACCCCCGTGGGCCACCCCGGTCACTGGCCCAAGGCTCCCCCCTGGTGCTGCACGCAGGGTGGGGCGACGGGGGAGCAGACTTCCGCAGATGCTGGTCTGCGCACTGATGGGTCCCTGTAGCCAGAGGGGGCTGTTCTGGGTAGAAGCAAGTGACCCTGCAGTGTGATCTCTGTGACATGTTATGTAACTAGTTTCGAGGATCAGATAAATTTTACGTTGTTTTCCTGGTTTAGGAAGTAATGGGCCTCAAAAATTTTGCATTGAAAAAGTTGGGAAAGACACCTGGTTGCCAAGAAGCCACACGTGGTAAGTTGAAGAGAACCCTAAGTGTCAGGTAAAAGTCACTGTTTGTTCTTTCAAACGTATGACCCGACGTAACTGCTCATTCGTCAGAGTGGCCAGATCTCGGTGTTAGCGCAGGTCCCGTGACGGGGCACCGTCACGTGGTTCCCCGCTGGCTAAGTGGGGAGCTTGCGAAGGGTAGCCCTGACCCCACCAGCATCTCGAGTGCCCGCCGTGGGTCTGCACTCCTTGGGGAGGGCACGCAGCCCTCAGGAAGGGCCATGTTGGAGTCTGATGAACAGCAGGCTGTGGAGACGTGGGGGAGGCGTCCTTCGCGCATGGCAGTTTGCAGATACCCTGAGGTGAGGAACTGCAGGCGGTCACTACAGGCCAACTGAGCAGGGTTCCGGTGAGCAATTCACATGAACAAAAGCTGTTTGGGGTTCTCAGCGCTTGTAACGTACGAAAAGGGACCCTGTGACTAGGCATCTGCCCGGCAGCCCTGACTGACCTGGTGAAGCCGTTGGAGCAGCAGCCGCCGAGGCGGGCAGGGCATTCCATAGCCAGAGAGCACCCCAGGGCAGCTGAGAGGAACTGGCCTGAGCTGTAACCAGAGGAAGAAAAGTTGGTTGTCACTACGGACGGATTCTGTGAAAGGGAGACAGTTGTCAACTGCTGCTTTTTGTTTTTTCAACATACAACCCAAGGTCACTGGTGGGGGTTGAAGAAGGGACAACTTCACAGAGAGAGTTGTCCGGTGGCAGGGCCCTCGGCTCCAGGCAGATGGGACTGCCTACTGGGACGGGACACCAGTTCACCCACCTGTGCGACGTCCCCGTCGAAGTACGAGAAATGGCAAAGGGCGAGGCTGAATTCATTCAGGGTCGGTCTGGGTCTTGATTAAGTTTGAAAGAGGGCGAGGCAGTTCAAGGCAGTGATTAAAGCGATGGGGCCATTACGACTAGGTCTTAAACTAGGTCTTAAGTCTGAGTAGACGGCTGTAAGAAGTCCGCATACGCTAATACTAATGATAGGTAAGCAGTATAGCAACACATCTCTGTCCTTTTAGTTTTTCAAATGTGCTTTAAAAATACTGTACTAGAAATCACTTTATTGAACACACCTCTGATTTCGTTTGTTTAGCTTTAATCGCTTGGACCTCCCACCGTATAAGAGCTACGAGCAACTGAAGGAGAAACTTCTTTTTGCAATAGAAGAAACCGAGGGCTTTGGACAAGAATGAGGCTGCTCGTCTCGGGGGCCCCGGTGTTCACGCACCCCAGCCAAGAAACACTGCACAGATGAGTGTACATAGGCCGTTCGTTCTGTACAGTGAGTTTTCTGAACATCTCTGACTGTAAATGTTTTCTGTTGTTACACAGAATACACAAAAGAACAAAAGAACTCATCCTTTTCTACTTTATTTATTATTCCCTTGAGCTGACTGACCAGGAAAAAGATTCCCTTAACTTTTGCAGCAAGAGACTTTATTAGAACTAAGTGTCCACCTTCAGCTTGCCCGCAGCGGCTCTAGTTTTATAGAGCCGCTCGGACGCGTCTCCGCACCCGCCTTCCGGCCGAAGCCGATGCCTCAGCCCCGCGCCTGGCCAACCCCGTGCGGCGCGCGCAGCTGCGCGGGTTCAGGAAGGCACCGAGGGACTAGGCCAGGTCTGACTTGGAGTATGTTAACCAGTGCTGCTGGCTTTCCTGAAGACAGGTGCCCAGGCCTGTAATTTATTTTAAACACACAGCAGTTGAAAATTCCCCCCCCTGCACCACTAAGGAAATGCAGTCCCAGCAACGCAAGACAGCGTCCCCACGTTCAAACCGAGCACCGCTCATCCTAGTCCAGGGATGGAGTCTGTTGAGAAGCATAGGGTTCGTTTACATGTTCCTTCGGGACACCAGGTATTTGTGGAATCAGGCACATCTGTACTTTAAGTGTGATGGTCTTTTAATTCATAACTTGATGCAGTTTGACGCTTAGGGACACACAAAGGTAACGAACTTTTCCGTTTTTGCTTGTTTTCAAAGTTTTAGTTCATTAAACCAGATGGACTAAAGAGTTCATGAGCATTTGAACTCAAATGAGTCTAATGATTTTCCATTCTATTTATGAAAATTCTATGTATCTGAATTAAGTAAGCATATAAGCAATCTTGTCCTTCCCCCCATTTCCATATAATTTTGTCCTAATAACTTTTTAATTGTTTTTTTGTTATCAAAGCCATTTTCTGAGCTACAAAGTTGTATAACAAATTAAAATCCGATGTGATACTAATGCTGCTTCAGCAAACAGGGCTTCCTAATACAAAAATGTCAATATGCATCATTTCAATATGCACTGTGAATTCCATTTACTTAAAAAATTTTTACAACCGCAGAAGTGACATCTTAGAATGTTAACATATTTCACTGCTGAATACATACAAAAATTAGTATACAATCTAATTTCCCTAAAGTTTGTTTTCCCAATTTTTTTTTTATATATTAGGTTGTGTTCTGTATTTTTCCAAAACTCACAGTAAAGATGCAATAAAGGCAGTGATCCAGTTGGTTGAATAGACTCCTTTCCCAAATCCCAACTGACTGCTGACACGGGTTATTTTTAAATCGAACACGTATGACAGGTTACGTGATGTAAGGCAGTAGGGGGTGATAACTAGTCTTCGGGTGTAAGCTGAGTAGCACTTCGATGGGTCTGACACTGACTCTCTTCAAAGTGCCCCAGCGGGATGAGTTGCTGATGACTGGCCCCCTCCCCACTTCAGGTAAGACGTTACCGTGATCGGATGGGCCAGGGTGATCGAGATCAGCTTTCGGGAGAGGCCTTGCCCCTGCCATGCTGATGGCAGACCTGCAGGCAGGAGCCACACCAGCAGCTTTGTTCGCAGCCCCTCTCAGCAGTTAGGACCGAGAGGTCCGCGGCCTTGGCCTGCCCAGCTCTTCTCGTCCTCAGAGGCACACAGGGCGGCACGTGTCACTGACATCGCGATTCACCCCCTTCAACACACGTGCTCTTCGAAGCCACACTTCTTTCCCCTTGACAGATCACATCCCCAGGTGACCTCATCAGAGGGCATCTCACCTTCCTGAGGCTCCTCTGAGGCTCCTCTGCACCTACCATACGCTCTCCAGTCACAAGACATTTGTCACACGAACCCCAGGGGCCTTGCCACAGTTACCACGGTGATGCCCGGGCACACAGGCCAGAACAGTGTCTAGAGTGAGCTTGCACAAAAGCAAAAATGCCACCAAAATAATGTTCCACCACCAAGTCCAAAAGTGGCATCTCCTACTAAATTCCAACTTTGCTCTCCCCAGTCTCCACAGAGGAGAACGCAATCGGAGGGCCGTGGTATTTAACGTGCGTGCCGATACTCACGCCAACGCCACGAACTGGGTGTTTTCTCTGCTGTGGAATCTGAGAAAGGTCATTCTACAAAGCCCACAATTAAACACGAAGTTGACTGAGGGCTTCTGGGTTCTTACCGGATAGTAGCCAATTTCCAAGTTCAGACTTCTTGTCACAGCCTCAGAAAAAGGGAGCATCTATGCTCACCACACAGAACACAAACATTTGTGCACACGCAGGGGAAACGAGGGACAATACGCGTCTCGAAACAGTGGTCAGCGCTGGGACGGGAGCCCAGAGGGGCTGCTCAGGAAGGAGGACAGACTGACCCAAAAGACGACCTGGGGCAGCGCTCTCCTGGGAGTCGAAAGGCAGAGACAGGAAGTGCGTAGCACCCCGGAAGGGGCCGTGCCCTGGAGGAGGGAGCTGCCCCCCAGTCACAGGCCCAACGCCTGCGCTGCTGAGCGTCTGTCCCAGAGACGTGCCCAGGCTCACAGCACCCAAGGCCCTCACTGCCTTCCAGCAGAGTCGGGTCACATGAGCGGCAACACCCGCACATGAAACAGTCAACAGCGCAAAGAGATGAACCGCTGACTGAACTTAAATGGCTCTCGGAAGGTCAGGCCCTGTACGAGCCCATCTGCACAACTCTCCTGAAACGACAAAATCGCGGAGGACAGATCAGGAGGGTGGAGAGGTGTGGTATGACTGCGGAGACGGCACCAGGGAGCCTGGTGACGAGAAGGAACCTAGGACGGTCGCAACAGGCTCCGGGGGACAGAACTGCACGTCCCCGAACGAGAGCCCTCCGCATGGGCCGAGCTGAACGGGGCCTGAGCACGTCAGCTGCACATCAGCACGGGGCAAGCAAGGCAGGACACACGGGCCCGCTCTGTGTTATTTTTGCAACTTGTTATGAATCTATAATTATTTCAAAGCTCAAAACACACAGTTTGGCTCTGGCCGGGCACCTCAGCTGGTCAGAGGATTGTCCCAATACACCGAGGATGAAGGTTTGATCCCTGGTCAGGGCACACGCAGGCATCAACCAAAGGACGCGTAGGTAAGCGGAACAACAAATGGATGTTTGTGTCTCTGAAATCACTAAAGTAAAAAGGTTTTTAACAAGCTCCACAGGCCCTGGCAGGCGAGCTCAGCTCAGAGTCGCCAGCACGTGCGAGGGTGGGGGTTCTGACCCCTGGTCAGGACACACTGAGAATCAGCCGGTGGCTTCGTGAGCGAGTGCAACCACCATCCCAGGTTTCTCCCTTTCCCCTCCTCCCTCCACGCGAGTCACTCAGGAGACGGCACCGACCCAGACCCCTTGCCTCCCGTTTCATGACCGGCTCACTCAGCTCCAGAAAGCATTCCAAGTCACCCTAAATGATTCGCATCAAGCTGGGCGCCAAAGAGCCAGCATAACTGACTGGGGTCCTGGGAAGCCGGGTGGGCTCCGTAGGGCCCAACGAACAACCATCTAGACCAGGGGTCTCAAACCCACTTTCACTGGGGGGCCCCCTAAGCCTCAAGGTTGCCTTCAAAGGGCTGCAAGTAATTTAAGCACTGCATGAAAATGTGACCACTCCTTAATTAGGGGCAAGGAGGCTGGATTCCGCCTCGGGGCCCTGTATTTGCCATCCCCCCCCCCACCACTGTGATCTAAGACAACTGGCCTGGCTGCTTCACAGGCGCAGCTGAGAAGGAAAGATGGGGAGTGCTTTCCAAGCACAAAACACAGTGTGTGCATCCTGGTTAGGAACGTAAGACACTTTGGGACGGGGTATGAGGTGACGGCCAGGAACCGGACCTCTAGCTGAGATCACGGATCTGCGACAGGGCCCTGCTCTGAGATGACGTGTCTGGGGACGAAGCACGTCAGGCACAGATAACACACGGGGAAGGCACAGCCGCGGCTTTGTGAGACACGGCGCATCATGCCCCGACCCCTGACCCCGTGCATCCCCACACACGCACGCTCACGTTCAAAGTCATCCTGCCCTACAAGCTTCAGACTCCGCGGGGCGGCGTCCAGCCCCAAGGGAGCAGTACCGCCCGCCCACTCAGACGCCTCAGATCCCACTGCCCCCTGAAGCTCTGCGCCGCTTCCCGCCCCTACGGCGACGGAACCTGGGCTCCGCCAGGTCCCACATCAACCCGCTGGTGAGACGAGGTCGCACCGCACGCAGACCACTCTTTCCGGGTCCCCGGGAGGCAGCCTGGCTCCCAGACACACCCTTCAACCGCTGCGCCCCCCGCGCCCCACCTCCTGTCACTGCCCCCTCCGCGAGACTCCAACTGGGAACCGGTCCAACTGCGAATCGCACCCCCGCTGCCCCCCCCCCGCAATTCCACGCGCTCAGCCCTCGCACGTCCCGCCGCCTGGAGCTGCTCCCGTCCCAGACACGCGGTCACCGCCCCTGGGGCCATGGAGACACCTCCACCCTCGCAGCAATCGTTTCTTTTGACTGGTTATTTCTGAAGGACCTAGAACTTTGTATATTTGTTAAATGGTCACAACATTAAGAAAGCAGCCGTAGAACCGTATGGTTGGCATACTTATAATTTGATGAAAAGGCCGTGTTCCCCAGATGTCAGGTGTTCTCTTCCTTCTCCGAAACACTCTCAGTGCTTGGCACTGAGACCTGTGAGCAACTGAGCAGCTTCCGCCTGCACCTGAAGAGGAAAGTGCACGTTACAAGCAGACAGCAGGACCTGCGCAGTTTAAGTTGCTAAGGCAGACCGCAGCTTCTACGAGTCCCCAAAGTCGGGATAGCCCTCTAAGAACCAGATTTCCCAGCTGTGACTCCTCCGCACACCAGGACCTCCCCCCTCCCCTCCCCCTGCCGTTCATTTTAGAAATCTCACTCTCTCGGCCACGTATGCCGAAAGGGCAGAACTCAGCAGGGATTCCTAACACCTGTTGACAGTAACTAAGCGAATGTCGTACAGGGATGAGCACGTATGTCAGTAATCCATGTTTGAAGTGAACACTGCTACTCTCACCAGTATGAACTTACAACCTGCGTTTTTAGAGACGTCCTTAATCCACTTTTGCGTGTAAGAGCGCCTCAGCGGAAACCCGCCTGCCTTACTTCGCTGGACACATCACCTGTTTATCCTCCTGCGTGTGCGCCGGGTAGTCCTTGGCTTTTAGCAGCCAAAAAGCAGCAAGCTTTTTGTTCTGTAGCTTCAAATATGTCTTTCCTAAAAGAAGCAAGTTTTTGCTGTAGAAGTTTGGATCCACTGTTCGTAAGAAAGAAAAAAACAGTATCTCAGAAGAAGAAATAGTGCTGCTCTTACTTTTAAAGGCTTTATTTTTTGGTCTAAATTCCGAACATGAATCTGTGTCGCCAGTAAGTGATGAGGCCAACCGGAATGCTCTTTTATTCGACTCTGCATTCATCATCTCCGAAAGATGTGTGCCACAAGGTAGCTGAGTGCCTACTACGTGCTAGGGTTCTCTTACGCACACCTTTCACTTCGTCACTTCGTCAAGCAGGTGCTCCCTCCGGTCGCTGGGAGACAAGCCACCCGCCCAGGACGGGGACCTTCCCTGACCTCTCTCCCCGGCTGCGCCCTCACCGCCTAGAACGCAGCACGCACTCGGCGGAGCAGACGCCTGCTGACTTCGGCGTCGCGAAGACACGCACACGGTACCAGCACATGCGGGATGGGAGCCCCCTTACGCATGGATGAAGCAGTCTGCTCTCTTGGAATTTATAATGAGAAGGAGGAACATGAGCCCAATGAAATGCAACGTAAGAAAGAAGACGAGGAACCAAGGAAAAGAGCCCCAACTCTCAGGGGCCACACCTGTGGCCTGAACTGGGGGCCGAGCGGCGCTTCGTCGGCTGAGGGACAAATTCAACGCGAAGCCTACGAATGGGAGCCTAGTTTGGTCTCTCAAACTTCATCAATTCTTTGCACGGTGTCCATGTATCGGAGCCTGGGGCCTCTCTATTCAAACCACACTTCTCCCTGGACACAGTTCACCGCCATCTCCTTCACCCAAAACCGTTCACTTCTTTCATGTTAACATACTTGCAAGATGACATGCGGATGTGCTCAAGGTTTCCTTGGGGTAAAGTGCAAGTCACTCATTCATTGATTCGTCTCTCTCTCGCTCAGCAGATTTGCCCAGGACCAGGCTAAACGGCCAGGAGGCAACTGTGAGCAAAAAGAGCCCCGCCCCCCTGCATTTAGCTGCAGACGTGCCAACAAGCGTGCACACTGAGGAGTGACAAGAGCCCCAGAGGGAAAGCTTAAAGGCACTTGGGGCAGAGGAGGGGCTTCTAAACAAGGCACGGGCCGCGAGGAGAGGCCGCCGCACCCAAGTGACCTTCGAGGTGAAGGGCGAGAGCCATCAGTGACCGAGGAGTTCAGCTCCAGGAGAGCAGCGCCACGTTTTCCTCAGTACCCCCAACCCTGCATCACCTAACACCCTCTTAGGAAACTCTGTTCATTCCCATATTCAGATCCCTGACTCATGAAACTGCCACCATGAGGACACCAATGGGAGGCAGTAACCGTGAAGGGGAATTACTGTATTAAAGAGAGCTAGTCAGCACGTGAGACAATTATTCAGAAAAGGCGCTTGCTTTCTTTTTAAATGCTTTGCTGCGCCGGCCAGGCTGGTTTGGGTAGAGCATCGTCCTACCACGCCAAGGTTGCAGGTCCAATCCCTGGGGTTAGGGCAGTATAGAGGAATCGGTCAATGAACGCACAAACAAACAACAAACAGATGCTGTCATGCTCTCTCTGAAATCAGTAATTTTTAAAAAAATTTCTTTGCTATCATATAAGCATTTGAACAAGTCCATATGAGTGGGCTCTCAAATTTAATAGTCTTTAATTTTCCTGGTAAGTTTTAGAAAAACATATCTGTGAACTTTTGGGTGTACTTGGTAACACATGCTATGTCCCTTCTCCGACTGCGTTAATTAGTTAAAAGGATAACCACAGGATGGGCTGGTGGCACTGGGCAGGCTGCCACTTCTGAGCAAGAGCGACATGAAACTCTCCTGCAACAGGGCGACTGCCCCGGTTGAACACCAGGGTTCCCAGGTCAGTGCCTCTCATTAGCTGAGGGACCTTGAGTAAGACGATGAACCCGCGAGGCCTCTGCATCACATCAGATGAAAGACCGTTCCAGAGGGGCCGACCCAGACACAGCTGGGGCTATTTCTTACTCACGTGCCCTCTACTGAACAAAAACATTAAGAACTGTTTGACAATATGCAGTACAAAGGTGTATCTGAGTAATAATATTGTTGCTTTAAAATTTTTATTCATAAAACTTTTATTATTCACAATTTTAATGGTAGCGTCTAAAATATTTTACCTTGTTCCGCCCTTTGAAAGTAGCCTAAGGCCTGTAAAAACAAAGAACCCAAACATAAAGAAAAAGGTTAAAACACAGTATTAAAGTTTTCCCTCCCCGAATCTATTCCTGTACTAAATATAGGCCGGGAAGTAAATGGAAACATCTCAAAATGAAAGCAAGCGCAGCAAAGCCGCACACGCACTTCAACCCCCCGAGCGCGGGTTCCGCGGGGGCCCTGCCAACCGCGACTCGTCCCACAGAGCATCACACGCGGCGGGGCCCTTCTGAGCTTTCTCGCTTTAAGTCCTGACGGCGACTGACTACCAGGGGACACCGGAGAAAAGTCAAAGCAGAATTTACTCGGTGACACACACGTTGTACCAGTGAACGTTTACAGTCCTTCGCTGAAATTCCTATATGTTATTGTGAGTCCGAAATTCCTTTTTCTTTTTAACTCACTCAACCTTCCAACAAGTGATTTATTAAAACCATAATTACTCTGCTGTAACAGAGCTATCTTTCTCCTTAGAACGCATTCTTTTAAATAAATACCTCGCAACTGTGCTCTAACTACGCACCTGGAGGGACAGACAAAGCAAGCAAAGCATCTCCTCGTTGTGACACAAGGACCGGGACAGGTGGTTCACAGCTGCCTGATTCCCTGCTCTGAAAACTTTGCGAGGAGCAAACCCAAAATGTTGGCCCAGGAATCCTCTTCAAATTTTATCTTTAACAGGAAAAGCAAAAGGCCTTGAGAAAATAACAGAGTATGAAGTATGAGCCTTTCAACAGAACTTTAAAAAAAAAAAAGGTAAGCAGCGTGAAGTTGTGCTTTATTCTGCAGGCACATGGCCCATGCAGAACGTGTCTGCACAACACGCTGGGCAACAGCCGCTCTACCTTCTGTTCTGCTTGGTGACTTTATTAAGCGACAGTATGGACGTCAAGCAGGAAACGCAGCCGTTAGTCCCTGGTTACCTTGACAACAACACATCAGCAGCACAAGCCTCCAGCCAGGGGACCCGCACGCAGAGCCGCGGACGCAGCGAGGCCCGAGCCAGCCCCGCCGACCGGGCCGCAGGGAGCGCCCCAGGGGCGGGTGCCGACTGCGCCAGGGCCCTCACGCACCTGCTCGTAGGTGGAGCTGGGCGGGGCTGCGAACAGCGCGCTGGCGATTCTTCTTTGATACCAAGGCATCTCGGCAAACGTGTAGCACCTGCAGAGGCAAACGTTCGTAGGCTGAGTTGCACTTGTTTGCTCTGGAAGAGACTCAGACAGACCGTTTTAAAACAACTCCTAGCGGACATAGCACCTTGTAGGTTAACGGTCACACTGAATTATGCAGAGACTGACGTCTACACTGACCCACCAGTTAGGGTGTATTTTGTGATCGCACGTGAAGGTTCACAACAGTGGTAGCAGTAACTGTCACCCGCCCGGAACACTCGCGATGTCCCAGGTGCAGAGTTCAGCGAGTTCCTTCCTCTCACCCACTCACAACTGATGAAATGGGGTCGTTACCGTATGTTTTTACACGAGGAAAAGTAACTCAGAGAAGTTCAAAAGAATTAAGAAAAATGACAAAACTAAACATGATGTGCGTTAACAATGGTGAAATGGCAACCAAGACTCTTAAGTGCGTGCGTTTAAAGGGTCAGGAAAATGGGCTGCCGCCCGAAGACCCCGACACCTTTCTGGAGCGAGCGGAAACCGCGCGGGGCCCTCGACCGCGTCTGAGCTCAGGCTTGCTCACCGGCACCTAAACTCGGCGACTGCGGGCTTCCGACTCGTCTAACGTCCTCCGCCCCGAAGACCTCCCGCTCCGAGAAGTGTGTTTCAGGGCAGTTCACACTGTCCCTCTTAGAGGACAGTGAACATTTAGCCTGAGGACCACACACAACGAAGACGGTGCCGGGAGCGTGTCAGAGACTCTCCAGCCAACAAGTGAACAAGCTAAGCGCACTGGACAAGGTCGCACGGACTCCGGACGACACTCCGCTCAGGGGCCCTGTTCCCGGATGCGCTCAGGTGCTGGGCGCCTCCCGCAGGGGTACTGAACCGCTTCCCTCTGCCCAGCCAACAGTCCTTCCCATCACGGGGAGTTTTAAAGTCCACCGCAGAGTTCTGCTGCCTTCTCAGCCGTACTACAGGCATCCTCCCTAATCCACGGTTTTCTCTCCGCATCTTCGGTTACCATGGTCAACTGCAGTCCCAAACTGTTAGGTGGGAAAATGTAACAGCTTCACACCCTCCCAAGTAGCGTGACAAGCTCTGCCTGGTCTGCACAGCCCCGCCCGGGACCCGAGTCACCCCTTCACACAGCGTCCCTGCACTGCAGATGCTGCCACCCAGGAGTCACCCGGCAGCCGTCTGCTATCGATCAGCCGTGGAGGTACCGTGCTTGTGTGCAGGTCACCCTGATTTTACTCCCCAGCAACCCCAAAGCACCAGTCAGCGGTGCTGGCAATTCAGACCCTCCAAAGAGACGCTGTAAGCACTCCGTTTAAGTGAAAAAGGTGTGTGTAGGGGGGAAACCAGCAAGCAGAGTTAGTTACCACCTGCAACTGCAGGCAGCCGCGGGGGTCTTGAGCAAGTCCCATGCATAGTGGGGTGACTGTACCTATTTCCAAACGATCTGAATAACAATGTTTACCATGACCACAATCAAATTTAGTATTTTCTAATAATACAGGCACAACTGCTAATTAATTTAATGGATTAAAGCACTCCTGACTGCCAAGCACTACTTAAAAATATTTTACACCTTGCTTTTTTTATACATTACAAAATAAGGTCATACTAAATACTACTGTAATATTTATTAAAAAAATTTTTCTTACCAAACACCCATTAGGTGAATCGATGTAGCATCTTTAGGGTTCAATTCAATTGCTTTCTAACAAGAAATGAGAAAATCAGTCATTTGTTTTTGAAACGACAACAAGAACTTTGCTGTGTTTACTGAAGAAGCCATGATTTAAAAATAATTTTTGCAACCCTACATTTCAGTTCTTCCATGGTAATCCATGCCAGTTTTCCTCCCTGATTCTTTGGTCAAATGTGTTTCAATACACAATTAAATAAATTGTACCAACATTACAATATTTAATAGAGTTCAGAAACAACAATAGTGATTCTCAAGATGAGAAAAACATGAAATATGGAAGTAAAGCTAATTTTAACAGTAATCCATAGCTCTCATGTTTCTTTTTCTAGATTAAAAAAAACATAAGGAACTTCTCCTTTGCCCATGTGACTAAAAAGCATTCTTTCCAATCAGAAGAACGAAGCACATAGTTTCAGAGGCTCCTGTATGCGGGTTTTGGTCAACTTACCCATGTGCACTCAACCAGGAAAAAATACACACTATTCCTTCACAGAACTCATTAACGGGATTATGCGCAAGGCGAAATACGTTATAAAGTGTCCCTAGTTTCTCCTTACGATGTGACATCCTGTGTGAGTTAATGTAAAGCATGAACTACAGAATACCTTTTACTCCTCTTAAACATTATTTTGTTGAAAACTGCTAAGGAAATCTCAGATTAATGTAATACCATTAAAATAAAAGATCCCTTTCTAAAAACAGACTTCCTAGCTTATTTTTTTCTGTACACCAACATTGTCACTTTCAGTTGGGAATGTGCAAGATACACATTTTCGAGTATCTGTACCGGTTACCAGTGGGGGCTGCGAAGCCAGACTACCTGGGTTTGAATCGCAGCTCGTGACTTCCAAGTTTTGACCTCGGCACGCTTCTATGTGCCTGCCGGGGTCTGCTCTTCGAGCGAACTGCGAAAATGCTACACCTCCCCAGGGGGCTGTCGTGGGAATGGAATGAGCAGGTAGCAGGAGGTGCTTAACACAGTCATGTCCGCTGTCACCATTGCTTTTACTGCAGTGCCGGGCACCTGACTTCTCACCACCACCGACCGAGGTCGGCGGCGGCGGCAGCAGAGGTGACGGAACGAGGCTCACAAGCACCACCTGGCAGAACTCTAGCGTCAGGAACATGGGTGAGACTCAACACTGATCGAAACACTTACTTTCCCTTAAATACTGTGACATGACTCACAGCAAAATGTACTGTGAAGCACATGCACAACTTTAAGCTATCTTTCCCTACTGCTGTTTGGGTTCCACTGGAAAATTAAGCCCTACAAAAAATTATATAATTACGTTCTGCACTCCACCAGTACAGGTCTCATGCCACTGTAGATGCAAAAGAAGGAGGTTAATTCATCCCATACAGGTGCCCCGGGCGTAAGAATTCAACTTTCTCATGCGACGGTGAGATGGGCTGTTCTCAAACAAACTGCAGTTTGTCTTCAAAAACAACCCAAAGACAGTAATTCCTTCTGACTTTAACTACATTAATGGACTCCGCAATAGCAGTACAAACAATAAATACTGAACCCTGTCACTTTTAAATATACTGAACATATATACATTTAAAAACATATACAAAACATTTTTTAAAATATAACCTATAGCCTTCACTGTTTCTTTAAAGTAAACGTTACTATATTTTCTTCAATTTTCCATTGTTCATACTAGAAGTTATTTGTCATGTATTTCTACATACCAAGGCAGAGTAATTTAAGAGATGTATCCAATGTCACTGAGAAAAACACTGTATTTCATTGAGTATTCAATGAAGTATTTCATTGAGCATGGCATGTAACATCTACGCCGTACCATTACATTACGTACCATTAAGAAAGAAACAGCAATCGTAAGATACCACTGGCTATATAATGCAGTCCGATTTCAACGGTCTTAAAATACGAAAAATGCATATTATTAAACAGAAATGCATACATACACGTATGTCAGTAGTACATGCTTGAGTAAGAAGCTAGGTCTCCTGACTCCTCACTCAATGTTCCTTTACACTACTCATTAAAAAACCAGGAATTGAGACTATCACCAGAAAATTCAGAAAAGCTGTTACGCAGACGCACATTACCCCCGTTAAACAGCGAGGAGTAAGTGAGACCAACCCACTCAGAAAGCCAGTGGCTTTTTCAATGCAGCAGTACCTCAAAATGCTCCTTGATAACGTAGGCATTTGCGATTTTGGCCTTGATGCCTTCGTAGTCTCCGACATCGCTAATACAGATCGCGTACCACTAAAAATAAGAGAAAGGAGGTGTAAGAGTAGCAACTTCACAGTCCGTTCAATACAAGGTGGAAGCGAGTAACTATTCCCCGGTAGTCATTCTCATTCAACACAAGGTTACTGAGTGTAAATACCCTGCCATACACACGGAATATATACACGGAATATACACGGAATATACGAAGAAAAGTGGTCATGGTCCTGAGGAACTCAAGGATGGCACATCTTTACAGAGAAACAGAGTACAAATCGGAGAGCAGAGAGGATTTAATCTCCGGGGAAGTTATCAACACAACACGCTAATGATTCACGTCTACGGTCTGAGTATGAATTTAGAGAAGCCTGCAAGTCCGCAGCTCACTTTATTTCCTCACCCCTTCTCCACACCTGCATCACAGTAACAACAGCTGCATCCGTCAGTCGTGACCCACGGCCACACGTGGGCAGCAGACACAAACCGAGACGATCCGCGTGTCTTCTCTAAGAACCGAATACAAAACATCCAAGCCTTGCAGACCCAGGGGCTGTGGAAAGTCACGGAGCTCAGGATGGGAGAAGCCTTCGGTGACGGAGCTGCAAAGGGGAGCCCGCAGCCTCCGGTCAACCGCGCCAGCGTTCCTGGAAGCGCACGGTAAACACACCCGCTGCCTCCGTGTTCCGTGACACACGACGGTTTCCAGAGTAAACACCCGCTTTTCTGTTTGAGCTTGTTTCTGTGGGATTTCAATTACTTTAACCAGAAAGATTTTAACAAACTTCTGTTTCGATCTATTCTCCACCAAAATACTTTGCATCTCTCAATGTTTCTTAAAAATAACAAAGTATCATTTTACACACACGCACCCGGGACTCCTCTGAGCTTCTCCCACCTCTCGGGGCTCTGGGTAAAACCTCCTTCTCTCAGGCACTTAAGAATCACCCACACGCAAAGCAAGCGCATTCTTCCCTAAGGTGGCATTTTGTGACTTACAATTAGTTAATGATCGGTCATCGAGGGTTGTCCGTAGAGGTGTGATCATGAGTGGTTTTTATTTCCTTATTTGTACTCTTTTTCAATTTCCAAAATGGCTATTGTCTCTGAGTTCACATTATCTTTAAAGAAAACTTTTAAGCAGATATTCTAGTCAAGAAGGGATAACAGATCCTATACCTACCTTCTTCCCTGAAACACTAAAAACCAGACAAAATATAATCAGGATTTTTGAGATACCACACATAAGCAACAGTGACACCTGAGAGATCAGGTGAGCCTAACAGCTCCTCTAAATCAGGCACAAGACAAGAACTGCCCTCCAACACTGTGCTGGGAGCTCCAGCCAGGGAAGTTGGGCAACACAAAGGAAAGTAAAACTATCTCTACTTATAGGTGACACAATCTTATATAGTTGCATTCCTACACACTAGCAATGAACAATCTGAAAATGAAATTAAGAGCATATAAATTACAACAGCATCAAAAAGACACAGAAGCAACCTAAGTGTCAACAGATAAAAAGGTAGGACGTAAATACAATGGAATACTGCTGAGCCATAAAAAGAATGAAAACTTCCATTTGTAACAACACGGATGGACCTAGAGGATACCATGCTAATACGTCAGGGAGAGAAAGACAAACGCATGTGATTTCACTGACATGTGGAATCTACAAAACTAAACAAAACAGCCCTGACTGGTGTGGCTCGGGTGGCTGGGCATCATCCCACGAAGCGACGGGCAGCCTGTTCGAGTCCCAGTCAGGGTGCATGCCTGAGTCGTGGGTTTGGTTCCCGGCCGAGCTGCGTACGAGAGGCAACTAATTCGTATTTCTCTTTCACACATCTCTCCCCCTCTCTTTATCCATGCCCTCCCCCTAAAAATGTACATAGTTTTAATAAAATTTAAAAGTCAGTAAAACAGCAACATTCACCACTACAGAGAACCACCGGGCACCACATGGGGGTGGTTTAGGAGCTGGGTGAGCACAGTGAAGGGATCAAGTACTGCCTGGTCGTCACAACACAGTCACAGGGATGTAACGTGCAGCAGAGGGAATCTGGTCAATAATATCATGATGACTTTGTGTGGGGCCAGGTGGGTACTGGACTTTCGGAGGATCACCTTGTAAGATACATAAATGTTGAACAACTACGTTGTACACCTAAAGCTAATATAATAGTAAATGTCATCTGCAATTGAAAAATTAATTTTTTCAAAGAATGTTAGCAAAAAAAAAAAAAGCAAGACTTATCACATGCTTCAAAAAGTGTATGTTGCCCTGGCTGGTGTGGCTCAGTGGACTGAGCACCGGCCTGCGAACCAAAGGGTCACCGGTTCAATTCCCAGTCAGGGCACATGCCTGGGCTGCAGGCCAAGTGCCCAGTAGGGGGCGAGCGAGAGGCAACCACACAGGGATGCTTCTCTCCCTGCCTTCCCCTGTCTAAAAATAAGATCTTTTTAAAAAAAGACGTATATGTTAAATATAAAGACGTAAATAGATTAAAAAACAGAAAAGGATGTAACTTGTTGACAGTAAAAGAAAACGAGAATAGCTACGTTAACATCAGACATAGCAGGAATAAAACGAGTACTTCCAGAGATACAAATGACCGCTTTACAATGACAGAGGTCCACGCACCGAGGAAACGAACAACGCCGCGCGTTCACACCCCTCACGGGAGCGCCTGCAGGTGCGGGCTGGGGCGGCGCACCTCCCCGCACGCGTCCCCGCTGCGCTCCCGTCCCCGCTGCGCTCCGGCCGGCCCGCGCCCGAAGCTTCCACTCCCGCCGAGCACCGCAGCTCCGCCCGGCTCGCCCAGGCCCACGCCTTCGTTCCCGAGCGGCCTTGGCTTCCCGGTCCAGCTCACTTGTGTCTCCACCCTGAACTCCCCCGCCCGTCACGGTCCCCCCACCACCCCTCCGGCCCCCGAGCCCTCGCGTCACATCGCCCCTCGGAGCTGCAGCTGGCGGGCTGCACGACTCCGCGGCCGCCAAGTGCCGGGCCGAGGGCTGCACGGAGAGGATCACGCCCGCTTTGTTGCAGAACCGGGGGGCTCTATTCCCTCGCCCCAAGCCCCAGCCTCCGCCTCATCTCTCAATATGGATTTTCGTTCCCGTGAGAACTTCTGGCTCTTGACCAGCTGCACCGATCCCAATGCACAGCTACGGCGGCCGGGGCGGGGGGGCTTCAGGCTGCCGAGCAGACAGGATGCGTGTACCACACGCCGCCGTGTACAACGGACTCCCGGGTATAAAGTGCACCCACGTTCCTGGCTCAAACTTTCAGGGAAAAGAGTCTTTCATTTCAATTTTTTAATTTAACTATTTATATTTAGACACTTGTTTTGGTACTATAAAGGAATTTTAGCGTTTATTTTTGAACATATGGCTGTTGTTACTGCTTTCTAGTTATACTTTTAACACATAAGCATAAATAGAAGAAATAAAAACATTGATATAGATACAGAATCAGTACTACCCACGTATAATGCACATCCTTATTTTTCCCTCAAAAATTTGGGCAAAAAGGTGCGAGTCACACATGGTAAAACACGGTCATTGGCCACAACACCCCCCGAGCCCTGCCTGCAGAGCAGGCGCGGGACGATCGCTGAACTGTGGCCAGGTGCAGGCACAGCCTGGCCGGCCGACGCCCCGGCCACACCCGCGGGCAGGGGTGCAGCCTTCCGCGCCACGCAAACCCTGAGCTGGCTGCCGGCTGCAGTCTTTCCGGCTCCCAGCGGCCTCAACCCTGGTTACCAGGTCAACCAGCAGACGGCGGCCACAGGCCTGGGAAGCTCTCACGAGGTCCTGCACCGCAAGGCCTCCACCCTGAACCCTCTCAGGCGCCTGGGCGGGGAGCCTCTCCGCGCTCACCGCCCCCCCCACAGGCCTCCAGAGGCCTCCAGGCCGCCCAGGGCACTGCTGGCGCCCGGCATGAGCTGCTCACCGCGTTCGGGAGATGCACAGCTACCTCGGGCTTTCGGGCCTCTCGGCCACAGTGGCCACCCCCCCTTCGATCCCTGTGTCTCGCGCACTGTCTCGCTACCCTGCGTGCTCAGCTCCCAGCAGGCTCCCACCGCCCTGCTCTGAGCTTCTCCGATGTGTGCAGCTTGCGGCCAAGCCCACGGCTGTACCAGCCCCCGAGTTGGGAAAGTGCGTGTCTCAGATGGGAGCAAAGACCCCAGAGGGCCCGGTGGGGAGAAGGATGTCAGCGAAGACCCCGTCTTGGGCCCCAAGTACACAGGGGGCGCAGCCCCTTCCTTCCTGGGGCTGGGTTGGCAGGGCATGAAGGAGGGTGGGCAGCGCTGCCTGTTCAGGGCATCCGGGCGGCTCTGGGGCAGAGGTCCCCGCTGGCACGGCCGCTGGCAGACCGGACGGGGCCGCACGCCAGGCCAGGGCTGGCCAGCGAGGAGCACTGCACAGCCGCTGCCGCCTGCCTTGGACTCAAAAAAATGAAACACAAACAAATCAAAGTGTGTGTTGTGAAAGCTAATACAATTGCACGAAGCAACAGACATCATCCATGATTGCACGTGGAGAGTTCACCCCACCCTTGATGACTGGCAGGACAAGGAGACAGAACTCGGTAAGGACGGGAGGACCGGATCACCACGATCAACAACAGCATCTCAACGTTTCTAAGATGCTCTCAACAGCAGTTGAATGCATACGCACCAGGAGCACTTACACGGATGGGACCATATACCGAGCCACGAAAGAAGTCTCAACGAATCGAAAGGATCCGTATCTGTTTTATCCTGAACACAGAACCTGTGTGTGCGTACGCACGTCAGCATCAGGGGAGGGGAGGCTGGGGGAGTGGGCCAGGAAACCGGCCCCAAAGAGCGCTTGGAACGTCACAGTGACCGGGGGCTCTGCGAGGACGGACCAGCATGCCAAAGCAACGCCCTCATCCGGAACATCAGTAACACCCCATATGCTCCCCGTGTCCACCGAAAACCACTGCGCTGTCCACTCAGGAAATCCACAGGGCAGTGGGGCTCACATGAGAAAAGTTATACTTGGCCTCACGGAACGGAAATAGAATGTGAGGAAGATGAGGAAAAAATCGGTCACGGTTTTGCACTACTAGGAGTAAAGATACAGGTAATCCATGAAAATAAGCATTCACAGAAATGATTTATCAAATAAACTCATGAAGGTAGAGTTAAGCATTCAAGACTGCAAAGGAAAAAACTTACTTTTGAAAAAGTGCTGCACAAACGCATCTCCCCCCACTTCAACGCGGAGAATGACCTTCCCGTGTAAATTAGGGGACCTGGTAAGTGCGGACGGTGCAGCCCAGGAACCGCTGGTACTGCAGGCTCCTCACCTTATGAGCCGCAGAACTCGCTGCATTTCTGTCCAGGGCTCTCTCTGCGTACTCCAGGGCTTCGTACACCAGGGCCTTCCTCTCCTCCTCTGAGGTTCCGACCAGCTGAGCCACATCACGGGACGCCCGAGCCAAACGCCACAGCAACTCTGCATCTTCGCTGATTTGGGACAGACATCAAACCACCACTTTAGTTCGCATTGTTAAGAACTGTCAAAGGTCACATCACTAACGAATGCGTATGGCCTTTCAGGACAGGGAGGGTACAGCAAGCAACGCGGTATCGGATGCCATTACCCACGTTAAACTTGTTATTTTCTCTCCCACAGCTTTACTGGATGAGAAATTTCCTACACAATTATCTAGTATTATACACAAGTATCAGCTTACGACACCTGAAACACTACCTTCCTCGGAAAATACCCTTGCACTTGAATTCCCCAAACACCTGCCGTGTACTGGGCAACCTAGAACTCGAAGCTCACTGGCTGCGCTGGACTTCAGCGAGCACATCCTACACACGCACCCGACAAAGAGGGTCTGTCCCAAAGTAGAAAACTGGCGCACGCTGGCCCCGCCGCATCCAGCGCCTGGCGCAGAACAGACGCACGGTAAGGACGTACTAACGAGCGACCGAGTACAACGTGATCTCCAGACGAATCCACGCCACAAGAAACAGCCTATTTCAAGTAAGGGCACCCGGCTCCTTCAAGAACTTCCACTTCAGTATGATTATATAAAATAATAAATGTTTAATAAATAAAACAGCCACCAAAATTAAGAACTAGAAATAGTTTTAAAACTAGCCTTAAATTCCTTTTTATGAAATGCTTGCCTTTAAGCCTACTACATTATATACAGGGTGAGGCTAATACAGGCGCACAGGGGTTAGTGGGAAAATAATGCAATAACTAATAAATAACACAACACACTGTTTTATACACTCGCAACTGTAAACCCACTTCTGCCTCTCCCTGTGTTTCTTAACAAAAGGTGGTATTCACAAAACTTAACTGAAGGAAGCAGCGGTGCATTTATAATTCAGCGAATATGGAGGGACTACCTAACAGCCTGCTTTTCAGGTGAGCACTGAGTGAGCTTAAAATGCCGAGCCGGCCCGCTCAAGTCACTGAGGGTCCTACGGAAGGAGATGGGTCCCGCAGACGTTCAGGAAGTAAAGTGATGCATCTGAGCCTCTAAGAAAGGCGGCAGAGTAGGAGATGAGGTTCATCGGTGACCTGGAGATGCCTTATTTGACTCCTTTTACAGGGGGTGGATCCACCCGCCTCTATCTTCCCCCTAAATGAATACACACTGATGCTCTGGACTAAACGTGTAAACTATTGTTTTAAAAGGAGGTATTTGCCCTGGCTGGTGTAGCCCAGTGGATTGAGCCTGGGCCTGGGAACCAAACAGTCCTTGGTTCAATTCCCAGTCGGGGCACATGCCTGGGTTGGGGGCCGGGTCCCCCAGTAGGGGGTGTGCAAGAGGCAACCACACATTGATGTTTCTCTCCCTCTCTTTCTTCCTCCCTTCCCTCTCTCTAAAAATAAATAAATGAAATCTAAACAAAAAAAGGAGGTGCTTTTAGTTTCTCTAAAGACTGAGCTTCTAACATGACACACAGATACCATTCAATGGAGTCATATATAACCACCCAAATTCATTAAAATCTTGTACCTATTAAGAAATTAATTTATAAGAAATGAAAAACATATGATATAGATGACATAAAGATATTCGGCCACTTAACTTGTATGATCCAAAGCAAACAAACAAAAGAGAAGAAGCATTTCAATATTCTACTATAACAAGTAGAACAACCTTTTCTAAATCAATGACATACATACAGCATTTGCGAATTATTTAACATAAATAGCCTGCTACAAATAAAGCTCTAAGAAGTATAACTTTGGCCCTGGCCTGGGAACCAAAAGGTTGCTGTTTCGATTCCCAGTCAGGGCACGTGCCTGGGTTGTGGGCCAGGTCCCCAGTAGGGGGCACTTGAGAGGCAACCACACATTGATGTTTCTTTCCCTTTCTCCCTCCCCTCCCCTCTAAATAAAATCTTTTAAAACAAGAAATACTATTTTGAAGTAAAAATCTTTAAAAACGGTAAGGCCTCGCCGCACTAAGACTCATTTTAAGTGTTAAATAACACAAGAATGTCAGGGAACCACAAACCCAGGCCTGTGACACTCCGCTCACCTTTCTTTGTACTGGGTCAGCAACTGATAGAGTTTTTCCGTTTCTCCACTTTCGTAGAGGTAGTCTGCTTGTTGGAGTATTTCTTCAACTCTGAAGACTACAAATGAAAATAACACAGTAAAGTAGTAGGTCTTCCCAAGCCAGATACCAACACTTCTAAGAAACACAAACTCATATATAAGCAAAGAAAATTAGATCCCAAATCCTGAAGTATGTAAACACAAGTGTAATAATAAAAAATAATAATTATGAAACTATCATAGTCAGTGATTTATTTATACCATGGAAAATAAAAAATCAGACAACTTAGTTTGGTACTAAAATTGGAATACTTTTTAAATGACAAAAGGAACCTCCTGTGACAGCTTGTGGTACCCTCGTCCTCCAGCCTTTGCTGTTGCTGCTGTTAAGTACCATCCACTGCAGAAAATGATGATATAGCATCCACTTACAGTGCTGAAAATTAATTTGCATGTACTGAACCACACTTTTACTAGATTCGCTTTATGACCTGACTTATACAGATACTTTACAGAAAAAGAGTCAAATCTGTCATCCAAAAC
>PVKU01010309.1:0-53254 GCA_004027475.1 Anoura caudifer
TTTTTTCTTCCAAATTTTATTTTAATTGTTGCTCAAGTACAGTTTTCTGTCTTTTACTCCCATCCCAGCCCACCCACCCAGCATCCCCCACCTTCCTCCCATTTCCACCCCCCCCCGTTATTGTCCATGTGTCATTTATATTTGTTCCTATAAACCCTTCCCCTTTTCCCCTGAAATTCCCCTGAAATTCTCTCCCCTCTCCCCTCTGGACACTGTCAGCCTGTTCTCTATTTCACTGTCTTTGGTTATATTTTGCTTGTTTGTTCATTTTGTTGTTTAGGTTCATGTTAAAGGTGAGATCATATGGTATTTTTCTTTCACAGCCTGACTTATTTCACTTAACATAATGCTTTTCAGTTCCATCCATGCTGTTGCAAAGGGTAGGAGCTCCTTCTTTCTTTCCACTGCATAGAATTCCATTGTGTAAATGTACCATAGTTTTTTGATCCATCCATTTACTGATGAGCACCTAGGTTTCTTCCAGCACTTGGCTATTGTAAATTGTGCTGCTATGAACATTGGGGTGCATAGGTTCTTTGGACTGGTATTTCAGGGTTCTTAGGATATAATCCTAGCAGTGGAATTGCTGGGTCAAAAGGTAGATCCACTTTTAGTTTTCTGAGAAAAATCCATACTGTTTTCCATAGTGGTTGTACCAGTCAGACATTAATTTAACAAAAAAGTGAAACATTTTTATACTGAAAACTATAAAACATCATTGAAAGAAGTAGAAGCAGTTCTTAATAAATGGAAAGGTATCTTATATTCACTTGGAAGAGTTAATAATGTTAAAATGACAGTGCTCCCCAAATTCGTCTACAGAGTCAATGTAATTTCTATCAAAATTTTAGTTGGATGTTTTGCAGAAATTGGCAAGTTGCTCCTCAAATTCATAATAGAAAATGTAAATTGTCCAGAATAGCAAAAACAATCTTGAAAAAGAACAAAATTGAAGAACTCAAACTTCTCATATTCAGAACTTATTACAAAGCTATACTAATCAAGACACTGTGGTTCTGGGATAAGGTACAGACCTAGATCAGTGGAATAAAATTGTCAGTGCAGAATTAAACCCACATACCTATGATAAACTTATTCTGAACAAGGATGCCAAAACAATTGAATGTGGGAATTTTTGCTGGTATAATTAGATATCCACATACAAAATCATGAAGTTGGGACCCTACCCTATACAAATACAAAAATTAATTCAACATAAAACAAAGACCTAAGTGTGTGATCCAAAACTGTAAACTCTTGGAAGAAAACCAGTGTAAATCCTTGTGACCTTAAATTAGGCAATGGATTCATATATGTAACATCAAAACCACAGGAAACTAAATTAAAAAAGTAGATAAATTGGATTTCATTGAATTTTAAAAATGTGTGCTTCTAAGGACACAATCAAGAAAGTAAAAAGGAAATCCACAGAATGGAAGAAAAGGTTTGCAGATCATATGTCTTACAAAGGACTTATATCTAGAATGTATAAAGAACTTTTACAATCTAATAGTAAACAGACCACCCAATTTAAAAAATGGACAAAGAACCTGAATAAACATTTTTCCAAAGATTTACAGATGGCCAATAAGTACATGAAAAGATAACCAACATCATTAATCATTAGAAAAAGCACATCAAAACAATAGTGAGATGACATGTCACATCTACTGCAATGACTATAATTAAAAAGTAGAAAATAACAAATGTTGGTGAATATGTGAGAATGTAAAATGGTGCAACTGCCTTGGAAAATAGTTTGTAAAATATGATCATATGAGGAATTGATCAAATACAGATGTTCCCATTTTATCCAACAATTTTATTCCTATGTAAATAACTAAGAGAATTGAAAACATATATTCACACAAGCACGTACACCTGAATCTTCAGGAAAAAGCATCATTTATAATATCCAAAAAGTGGAAATAACCATGCAACTCAAAATGTGTCTTGTATAATAAATTGATAAACATGGATAAACAAACAAAAATATAATGGAATATTACTCAGCCATAAAAAAGAATGAAGTACTGATTCATGCTACAACATGAACTTTGAAAACATTATACTAAGTGAAGGAAACCAGATACGTATTGGATGATTCCACTCATATAAAATGTATACAATAAGCAAATCCACAGAGACAGAATGGAGATTTTATAGTTGCCAAGGGCTAAGGGAAGAAGAGAATGAGGGAGTGACTACTAATGAGTTTATTTTGGGAATCATGAAAATGTTCTAGAGTTAGATAGTGGTGGTTATTGCACAAATTTGTGAGTACACTAAAAAAATCACAGAAGAGTACACTTTGTGGGATGATTGTTATGGTATGTGAATTATGGTTAAATTTAAAAAACATGGGACTCCTAACTTAAATGGCCTGAGGCAAGTATTTAAAAAATCTGCTCAGTTAATTTCCCTTCTTACTAATGTCCAAAATAATTCATCCTCGTAATACATAGCTCATCTGTACCCGTCCCCCATTTTAGAATACTTTGCCTTTTTTCTGGTGCCCGTGGAGGTTTCTCACTTACTCTACTGATCAAAGGCTATGAGACATAAGGGAGGCCCCATGAGACACCATTAGTGTTAAGACATTGGACTAAATGTCATCAGCTGTTAATAGTTCAAAAGGAGAAGATAGGAAGGGACAAACATATCCAATCAGGGATGAAGTAGACATGACAGGGGTGGAGACGAAAGGCCCAGAAGTGAACTGGAAGTGCTGAATAAACAAAAAGAGTTTCGGCTTGAATAATTCCCCCGTTTGTACAAACTGCCACCATTTCTGGTTGCTATGGTACAGGGGAAGCCATAACATCAATAAATTCTTCTAAGATACTGTTGGTCAGTCCTGTGGTATCCCAGCACCCTGGATCCAAAACTACTGGAGATAAGGGCCTAAAACTAGAAAAACCACAATGGCCTCATAGAAATGTAAATCCCTGTTTCCAACCAATTATATGACAGGTTTAGAGATACGGATATCTATGATATTCTGGGGAAAAATATGAGGCAAATTGGCTGTCTACTGGCAATTTTATGACAATCACACCAAGACAAATTTCATTTGCTTTAAAAATTAAAGGGTTATGTTGTAAAATATGGTTTTAAAATACTATGCATTGGATACAAATAGTGCCAGGGAAAACTGATCGAAATATGAATTGAGCAATTAAATTGTGAAAGAAGGAAAAGAAGGGCAATTTTTTTTAAAGCAAAAGCAAATTTTTTCTTTTTGCAGCTCATACAGCATTTGTACTTGATAATGTCTTAAGTTATAAATAATGGTTGTTATCCACAGCAGAAAGGTTGGCATTGCCAAGGTCAGAAAATATAATGATATCACTGTTTAGTTTCACATTCTGACTACCAACAATTTTGTATAATTTCTTCAGGAACCAGAAGAAGGAGGTGTACCTGAGTTATCATTTAAAAAAAAAAAAAAGCCTGGAAAAATTGATGGAAAGGATAATGTTTATTGTCCAACCTGGAGTTTGTCCATTTATATGAAATAGCTGACTGACTCAGGGCTGCAGACCTGGCCAGGTGTATGTCATTTATCAGAAACTGCCTCTAGAACAAGGAAGATGGAATGAGCATTGCAATAAGACCTAAGAGAAAGGAAAAAAATAAGTGGCATTCGGGATTACTGTGATGGAGTCCAGAGAAGAGCAGAGAAAAGAAAAAGTTATTTTTTTTTTTTTTACGGAAGATCTATAAAATAATAGAAAAAATAGGAACATAAAACAGACTTTGGAAGACACAGGAGGACCAGATACCATATGATTAAATATTTAAAAGATCTAAATCAACTTTATAAATTGTTAAGTGAAATTTATTCTAGGCTTCTATTTTGACAAGTATTCCATCACAGCTTGGAAGGCCAGGGCAGACTTGCAATTTGGGCCCCCTGGATTTGTGCAGTGAGCTGGCACCTGTGGGAAAGCCCAGACAGCCTGAAGCCCTGCACCTCTTCTCCACCCACTCTGACTTCATCCTCACACAAGGGGCCTCCTGTGTTTGCCTGTGGGTATCTCATCCAACTGTCCACACGTCCTACAAACTGTGGCCGCACTCAGTAGGTTACATCTACCTTTGGGAGCGTGGTCTGAGTGAAAAGGTCTGTGGGTACCTGGGAAGTGGGCTTCAGCAGGAAATTCCAGGGTCCTAGGTACCTGAAAGTGATTTTAAAAGTTCTAGAAGGGGGCACAGGATTTAAGTTGGCATGTTCCCTTTCTCCCACGAAAGCCTCCCCAGATGGGGAGGGTCATTTCCAGAAGAGGACCAAAGAGAGGCCCTCTGAATCATGGAGTCCCCAGCAGGAACATTCCAGTCTGAATCAAAGGATGATGTTGACATGAGAGTTCTGCCACAAAGATAAACCTCTCTACTGATGATGGGTTAAGCAGACCAGGAGGCAAGAAAAATAAGTGAGATAAACTGAAAAATAGTAAAGTAGTAATATTCAGTTTGTTGCCAGAAAACTAAACAATCCAACCATTCTAAAAGATAAAGAGCAACTGAAGGCTGGAAACCAAGGAAAAGGCATAAACCCAGTGGAGAAACTTGGACAGATCATTCCAGAAAACCTTGTTCATCACACACAAGAGTACAGACAAAATCCACCCAATGTTAGAACTGGGCTGTGAAGAAGCAAAATACAGAAGAAAGAGGTTCCCTAAACAGAATTCTGATGAATATTTATTGTTTGTTTTTAGTATTGTTTAAGAAATACTTAACACTCACAAAAATTAGATTTGGCCAGTAGGACCGGAGTCTTGCAAAGCAAGATGTACGATTGACGATGAGGCAATATGGAAGGTGGGCTGGAGGTGGGAGTAGCTGGGAGTGTAAGAGGAAAGCTGACAGTAAAATGTTTCTTCCTTTTACAGCACAGAATTGTGAAGCTGCGTGGGGCCAGGGGCTGGGGACAGAGGTCTAGTTACAATTTGTTGTAGAACAGCCATGACGATTTAAGTAGCATCAACAATAAACCTGTGTTTGTGCTCTCAGGTTCATCCCCCCTTCCTGTTTGGGCACATGAGACAATTCCATTTATTTATTTTTAAACTTAATTTTTTTTCAATTACAGTTTACATTCAATCTCATTTTGTCTTTGTTTCAGGTGTACAGCATAGTGGTTAGACAATCATATACTTTGCATCATTCCAACTTTTGAAAAATCTAAAGTATTGTTTTTCATAAATGTTACTTAGCTATGAAATGCTTAATGACCTACTATTAAAAATGTTCTCATTAAACAGGGCATTTTCTATATTATTTAGAAAATATCTTTTGCCTTTAGTGGAAGAATTTCTTTCATAAAAAGTCATCTCCTAGCCATCTTGTTTATAAAATGTGATAAATTACTATTGTATATTTATTAATTACATATGGAGTTCATAATTTTAAACCTTAAGCTTTGTTGAATTTAAAGCAAATACCTTATATATTTGCTTTGGAGATAGTGATTTAGTTGACCAGTGATTTAACTGATGACATTTTAGTGCAATATAAAATTTATAAACAAAAACAGAGATTAGAATTTCCTCTTTTTATTCCTGCAGTATATTTTACGTGACAGGAAAAATTAAACTGGGATTTGGAGACTCTTATATTGGAGAGTGGAGGGTTTTTACCATTTTATTTTAATTACCTTCATATTTTTCTTTGTTGTCTGAATTAATCAATGAAAGTTTTTGTCTTCCATTTGTTATTATTATATCTCAAGCAAAATTACTTTCTTTGTCTTTGATCAGAGATGGAATAAAAAAGAATTTTCAGAAATAAAATATTACAATTATATTTCCTACAGGTTCTAGAACATCGATGTTTGTTAGGCCCCCAATTTAATAATCAATATGTTCCATATTTAAATGATGAGTACTATATTACAGGGTAATATAACCTCCCAATTCCTTCTGATTTTTCCAAACATTTATCTGAATCCTCTGCTTTGCATATGCGCAGATAGGTACTTGCTGAGCACTTCCCAGTAGAAACAAAGGAGCCCATGATACTGCAGATATGTTAGTATCTGATTTTAACAGATGGGCTGACATTAAGTTTTAAGAACTTTCCAACTGTTTTCACTTTACTGCTGGTTTACAAATAACCACAGCTAATATATTCTGAAGGTTTTTACTTTTACCACATACTGTCCTAAGCTTGGAAAATGTATTAACACAATGTCTTCACAACAGCTGTATGGATCGGCGCAGAGAGATTGCACACCCTGCAAGAAAGTGCCAGAGTGAGGATTGGAACAACCTCAGTGACAGGATCCATCCCCCACACTTTTAACTACATTCCTTCTGAATGTGTCAGTGCTTTACTATTGAGAAAACACTCTTTAGAAGTGTGATGAAGACAATTTTGAGATGATCATCCACCTTTTTATTTAACTCACCTTTTTGATAGCCTAATACTCATTACCTCATTGAGAAGAGATAATCGCATCTTTAAACAAAGTTATTAAGGTATACAATTATGAACTGATAGTAATAGTTTGGATAGTCTCAAAAATATTTTTCTTTCATTTTGCTTTAAAACTCAGAAAATATATTGGAAAGGAATGAAGAAAGTGTTATAACTAGTACACCTGTATGAAATCACTTTAATATGCACTCACTGTGATGTAAGGGCTTATAATTTCATTGTCCTGATTTGTTTACTGCAATACATTCTCTTGCTGCAAAAGTTGTAAATGTTCTTTATATCATAATGCTAAAAGCATATACTGAAAAAAATCCCTTTGTCTAACTCCATTCTCATCACAAATTATTTTAGTACCAGATGAGGAGAGAAGAGAAACAAGTACACAGAGAAGGAAAATGTCCGGGACCTTGGTCCTAAGAGAACTGGCTGATTCCTTAAGTTGAGGGTATAGTTAGAGCCATTCTGGAGAACATTCGAAATTGGTGCTTTCTGGTGGGATCCCCTAGAGTAGGGTAAGCAAGAGCAGCAGATCTGCATAGGCCTGAAGATGTTGGCCCTTACATGTGTGAGGTGGGAAACTCAGCAATCACATTGACCAGCTTTCTCTGGTTCATGTGAGGAACAGAAGCTTAAAGTTGCTCCTGATTTTCATAGATCATGGTGTCTTTTAAACTGTATGTCTCTCCCAGATGGGTACTTCATGCCTACGCTGTGAATACCACTCATTATAACACTGTGTTTTCATGTCCCTTATATCAGCATTCTCCTCATCAAATTGTTGTAAATTCATCCATGGGGTGTGTGCCCTAGTAAATTTCAGTGATGACATTTGCTTCACTGCTTGATTAAACACACACAGAGACATACACACCAGATGAAGGAGGAAGCCACTTTAAAGAACTCAAATATTTGGAAATAGCTCTGTCAGTGAAAAACAGTTTTTCTTCAGTAGGACTCAAAGGCATCCTACCAAATTCCAAGCCAAGGATGCTCCTCTGATGGTATTTTATATCCTCAGACATTTGAGAAGGAAAACAGATAGCAGGGCTCCTGGCACACAAATGGAAAGCAAAGATGGTGATGACAGCATGCTGGCCATAGGAAGACATTTTATGCCTTTATCATTCCCTAAGACATCATTAATGAAGAAAACAAAGAATCGATGAAAACTAGGTTGTTTATGAAAAGTCATTTCTGCAACAGCAGAGCCAGGATCCCAGGCTCCCCTGTGATAAAAGGGCAATACACAGGAGATGGACATTTCATCCACAGAGTATCTTCAATGAGGAGATTTAATTTAATGACTTATTATACATGGTTTTTCCTACTTAGTAAGGAGATAATTTTTAGGGATAGACTTACAAAGTCACCTAGGAATCTAGGCCTTTGTACCAACCCATGATGGTGGGTTCCTGCTTTTGTTGGTTTGTCTGAAGACTGGTTTAGTTGCCTCACCACATCACTTGTTGGTAAGGAGCCTGTAAGCTATTGTGGAACTTGTCATTAAGGTATTAGATTCAGGTTCTGTAGCTGAATTTGGAACAGGATTAAGTCACTTGATCAACAACAAAAAACAACACACACACAAATGTATCATGGGAATAAAGCAACCCAAATTCTTCACACATTAAAAGTGATGGCTAGAAGAGAGGTGCTTGCCTGGCCTGGAATCTGGAGAGCAATGCTTTTCTGATGTGCCTTACTTACCCTGGGGGTGTCTTTTTCTCTAGGAATCAGATTAAAGCTATTTCTAAAGACAGAGTGTCCAACTCAGAAGGGAATTAATGTGTCCCAGTGATTTTTATCGCCTCTCAGTGGTATCAGCAAGGGGTTAGGATTATGTTTTTGTTTTTTTTTTAACTTAGCAGGACTTCTGGTCTGAAATATTTGCAGCAGTTTTTGAAGTTGCCTTTCTCAGACACCTAGAAGTGGTGGTTTCCATTCAATCCTGAGGTGCAAAACCTCTGTTGACTGCAAGAAAAGGCCACCAGGAAGAGGACTGAAGGGTGTAGAACACATGAGGTTGTCCTGTGATTTAATATCAGAACTCTGTTTTCAGCTATTACACACACGCGATGGTATTCACCAGAGATGCTACTGAGCAGTGTGTTAAGAAACATGTAATATTCTGAATTTCATGCTCCTAAAAGTTGAGACATGTAGACTTTAAATACTTGCTGTAGTGCTGTAGCTATCTGCTCTGTCTCCCCTCTTGTTTTGCCACCAATTCAGAGAGACTTCATATGATCATGCATGTTTTTTAAATGAGTGAGTGGATTGCAAAAGACACCTTGAAGGAGAAAAAACATTATACTGAGGTCAACACCTCTTTGCCTACTCCTGTACTTTTCATCTACAAAATAAAGAAAGAAACAAACTGAGGACACTTGAAGAAAATTAAGACAACAGAGAGTAATTATACTAACATCTTAAAAGAGGAAAGCTAAAATGCAAAGTTATTTTTTATTCTTGCCTTATAAATGTATTTATAATTTGTAAATACATACTTGGAATTTGTAAAACTAGGCTAATGCTCTTTCTTTTATTTTAAATCACAGGGTGTTTTGTTTTCTTTCATTTTAAAGGAAAGAAAAGAATTTCTCAGGTCCAAAACAATGTTTATTTGTAAAAGTTGAAGATGTTTTAAAAAGGAATACAGATCAACACAGCTCTGTCCTTTGGAAATATAATGAGAGGCGCATGCATACTTTAAATTTTTCAGGTAGTCACACTATAAAAAGGAAAAAGTAAAATTAATTTAATAATATGTTTTATTTAAACCACTGTACAAAGATATTATCATTTAAACACCTAGTCCATATGTAAAATTATTCATGTAATTTTTATGTATTTTTATACTAAGTGTTTGAGTCCAGTGTGTGCAGCACATTTGAACTTGGACTAGCCATATTTATCATTTCAAGAGCTTGGTAGCTCCTACATCAGACAGCACAGATTTAGCATAAAGTTTAAGAGTCCTGTCTCTCTATAAAATGAAGAGAATAGCATCTAACTGCTAGTGTTTATGATTACCTCACACTCTGCTGCCAATATTTGAAGTGCAGCAAAGTAAATTACTATAGTGCAGACATCATATAATATTTAAGTCAGTTAAAAACAATTATTCCAATGTTGGCGAATCTGCTTTGTTCCAGATAAAGTGAAGGTGTGCACAGGACTATGCCAGGCTGTGCCATCCAGCCTGATGGCAAAGTCTTAACATGGAGGCACAGCACTTTCTTCATTTAGGCTTTGAAATGTACATGTATTACAGAGGTGACACTTTTCTGAACTTCATGTAGTGAACCATGAGTGGGAAAATGTTTCGCATTGAAGCACACAATCCCCAGAATAAGAAATAGCAAACAAGGGCCGTGGCTGGTGTGGCTCAGTGGATTGAGCGCCAGCCTACAAACCGAAAGGTTACAGGTTTGATTCCCAGTCAGGGCATGTGGTCTCACACGTTGTCAATGTTTCTTTCCCTCTCTTCATCCTTCCCTTCCCCTCTCTCTAAAAATAAATAAATAAATAAAATCTTTCTTAAAAAACTCTATTTCTGAATAGTTTTGTAAAAAATAGGAAGCGATCTTCTCCAACACTTTACTTAGGACTATTTACATTATTGGTAAGTCACCAAGGATCCAAAGCCAGTGCTCAGCCATGTGGATAAGTGAATTCCCAGAGCCCCTGCTGTCATCTAGTCAGTTACACTGTCTAGGGCCACAATACCTTCACCTAAGGATTTGGAGGAATTTATTGCCCTCACTTGGATCCCAAAGAATGGTAATGGTACTTGCTCCTCAGAGGATAACATGGGCCTCAAGACTAGGACTTAAGAGTTTGATCATGATGTAGATGAAAAAGATGCTTATTGAGCCCCTGGTGCACAAGGAATTATTACTGCTTCTTGTTAACCCCATCCATCTCTGGCCCAAAGGAATTTATTCCAGAAGTAAATGGTTTGGGTTTTTTAATTTACATTTTGAAGTCAGTCTATCAATTTCTCTGCACCTTGATTAATCAGCCATTTTGAATTATCAAAAAGACACAGTCAAAGAAAGTCATGCTTTGGCCAGTATGGCTCAGTTAGTTGGGGCATCATCCTGTAAACTGGAAGGTCACAGGTTCAATTCCTGGTGAGGGCACATGCAAGAAGCAACTGATCAATGTTTCTCTCTCACTTCTATGTTTCCCTCCCTCGCTCCTCCCTCACCTTCTCTAAAATCAATGAGCATGTCCTCAGGTGAGGATAAAATAAACATATATAAAAAAAGAAAGTCACAACAGTTTATCTTCAGGGCTGAGCTGGCTATCGACAGAAGAGAGTGGTGGTCAATGATATGGTCAGAGACTTGGGGAAAGGTTTGGGAACACTATCTCTGAAAGCTTGTAAAAAAATCATGTGGGGAAGTCTCTTCACAAGATATCCCATGCTCTTGTGTGTAGAGGGAAGCATGGGGCAGGACCCCATAATTATGAAAGCAATCATTTTTCTTTTCATTTTCCCAGCTCCACCAAAAAGAAATAAAACCTCAACAGTAGTCTGAATAGACTTCCAATGACTAAAGGATCCTCTTTGATTTTTCACTACTCAGCAGCAAAAGCAACACATTCTAAGCATGCAAAGTAGTTCAGCTGAGTTGAATAGCTGAGTTGATGCTTTTCATAAAAAGCCACTCAGAGCCCAAACCTAGGGAATCAATATCTTGAGCCATACTAGCAACATGGCTGAAGATTTTAAGGCTCATTTCAGTAAGACTGAGCACAACAGTGCAATGCCTCACTGGATGGGCATGGGGGCGAACAACATTGACTTGGGGCATGAAATAAGTACTATTTGTCATTCTCACACCAAAGGGACACTTGTTGTAAAACACCCCAGGCTAAAATCTGGTCTGACATAAAAGTTAGGCTACAAACCAGAAAGGAGAAGTCACTTCCATTCCTCTGGACTGGATAGAAAAAATCTCCTTGACTGTTTTGCACATTCTGTGGCAATAATGCTGAGCACAGAAAGCATATTCCATAAATCCACAGTCTTGTCTGCAGTAAGAGCATTTCATCACTTCTCGAACTGCAGGGCTAGGTGTTTTCTGGTCTTACTACCTCCTTATGAATCAGAATCAGAATGGCGAAGCTGCCCCACATACCTAGTTCTTGTTTATTGAGAGACCTGAACCAAAGCATCGTGCAAATTTCAACTGCCAACAATACACTCAGAACAGCCAGAAACTGCAGGATGTTTAGCTTACAGGCTCCAGTGAAGATAATATTTAATCACAAATGTGCAATATTGGCATTTTCTCTCATCTTTGCCTCCCTGATGGATCCATAGGGGGAGTTTGTGGTGATCTGTAGGGAAATGCAACACTCTGAGATGTCCCTGCATTGTGGAATAAACCTCAGGGAGAAAGCTCAAAGACACACTTCTGTTTTTGGTTCTGTTACAGAACAGACCTGGGGCAGGGTGGGGGAGGTGGTGCGAATGATATACTGTTACCAAATGGACCCACCCTTGTGCTCCAGGGGTCCCCCACCCTGTACTAGGTTCACCTTGCCCACCGACAAGGAAAGACGTCTCTCAATGCCAGAGATTGATGAAAAGGAAAAGAATTATTTATTTAAAGAGTTTTACAAACTTAAGAGTAATGACTTAATGTCTTCAGTGAGATCCCAAAGTCCTTTAGAATACCCACAAATGCACAATCCTTCCTTCCCCTTATGCACAGTCTGAGGTACCATACCTCAGAGAAAAATAGAAGTCTGTAGTTCTTCTTTGCCCAATCCGTGTGGTCCCAAAAAGGCCCCGCATGCCTGCCGAGACTAGGTTTAAATCCCAGCACGAATCTTCCTCTGCTGCACCATTTCCAACTGTTCCCACAATTGGCCACAGCTGCCAGCATTCCCAAATTCTTCCAGCTTTACTGGGCTGCCATTGTAAGTCCAGGAAGGTGTGGCCCTGTGGCATGGAGTCAATCATTTCCAAGCTCTTATGCAGGCTCTGTAACCAGGGAGAGTTGCCTCCCAGTTATATCATGGGTTGAAGTCACTCCCATCCCCCTGGCTCAAAGCATTGGCCACAGCTATTTAACATATCTATGAAACCAGTTAAAGGTTATAGATATTTTAAACAACCATTCTAGAGGTTATCTGCAAAACTGTTGCTATTCAAAACAACTCTCAATGGCCCTGCTCTGTGCGTCCCATCCCCCATCTCAGACTGGTGGGGGTGAGGACATCCTATATATGCATATTTTTCTAATATTTCCTAGACATCCTGAGTTCTGGACCCCATTACAAATCCCCATTTGGGGGCCCCCCTTGACCTGTCACAGCCTCTCCTTCTTTCCCTCCCTTGCTCTCTTTTTCATCTCTGTATTCAATAGATATTAAGTGAGTGACCGCTATACATCAGTGTGTGTCCTACACTCTAGGCAGATGGCAGTGAAGTAGACAAATAGCATCTCTAGCCTCTGAAACATCAAGTAGTTTATATCCTATATATCCTATATAGTAGTTTATCCTACATATATATTTTTTCTAATATTTCCTGGACACCAAGTTCTGAACCCCATTATAAATCCCTATTGGGATTTTGGCCCCCCCCCTTGGCTGCACCCTGTTACAGTTTACATGCTGTTTGCACAAGTACAAAATGCATGGGATAAGCAGTTTGTCAAATTATTAAGAGGATTGTAAAATATTTTGTGTTTATGAAATTAGCTGGAGAATGTTCTAGAAATTCCAAGATAATAATACTAAACTATGTTCTTACTATAAAATATAGTTGTCTCCAAAATATACACTTCAATGTTCCATATAATTTATTTTATATCCATTCTTAAGAGTATAGGTACCTTCTCAGACAAAAAAAAAATTGGAGGCGAGCTTAAAATATGTGACTTTTAAAAATATACAAAATACACTTGGGGTGGGTAGGAAGCCACTGCTCCACAGGACATAGCTTGCCATAGAAAGTTAAAATATCTGCATCCACCCAATCCCCGCCCCCATGAGACATGTGGAATAAAGGTAGTAACCAAATCCCCCAGAACCTGGATGTTGTTTTTGTCTCTAGAATTAGATAAAAATTAGGTCCTTCCAGAAACTAATGAGCAGGCTCAACTCTGCAGAAAGCACTGGGGCCTCTTTTGGGATCTTGGAAGGCAGGAATGGGTGTCCTCTAGCTGTGATCCCGCCACGGCTCCTGGCAGCCAGACTATCAATGTCAGGACACTAAGGGAGGCTTGTCCTGCTCCTGAAGCTTCATGCCCCAGGGAATCCGCTGGGAACATTTGAAGAGAGTGTGCTTGTGCTAGTATGGCTAAGAGAAAAATGTTCTAGGGTGAAATAATTTTTACTGTTTGGGGAAATGGAGTTTATTTTTGGACATGTTCAGAGATGGGTCAATAATAAGCACGTGGAGAACTGAAAACATTCTATGCCATTTGGAATTCATTTGGGCTGTGTCCCAAGGACAATCTTCTGGTTTTCAGATGAGATGCAATTCTTAGGTTATGATTAATTACCCATGAACAGGTTTGCAAAAGCAGGTACACTGACACATTTTGGAGAAAATCCAATTATAGCAATTTTATCTCCTCCATTTTTCTCTGGAGGTAAATGTGAATGTAGTATTCCTGGCCATTTGTTTCTCATGGGTAATTTTAAAGACTTTGGAAACCTTTATTTGTTTTTAAATTTTATTAAATTGGCCCATACAAACCATTTCAGTGGGAAGATAACCAAATAAATAATTAAGTTTGTATCATATTATATTACTTTATAATATAACCAATTTTCATTTCTTTCTATTTTCCAAATGAATTCTATCTGATTTTCTTATATCAAAACATCTTCTATATATTAATAACTGCATTCCTCATTATCTCAAAGACAAGTTTAAGCAAGGAATTCTTTTTCTTAGAGGTTGTATTAAATACATAACCCACTATACAGTTTCATGTTATCTTTGAGGACTTAGTAAACAGTTAATTCCTACCTTCAGTTTGATTTCAAGAGACCTGCAAGGTCACTATGAAAAATTATTGAACTTGCATCACAGAAAGTGGAGTCCAATAAATCTGGACTTTCTGGTATTCACAGCATTGCACATGCCATCTCTCAGAATCTGCTCGACAGTGTCTATGGGAAGGTAAGTCTTATTTACTATACTGTCCTGAATAAAAGGACATTGAAGTGAAGTATGGAATTTAAAACAACCTTTCCCCCGGCACAGGGAAATAGAGCCTCAAACCTCTGACTGAAAAAAACCTTTGGGGTTGAAGCAGCGAGGGAAACTCCCAGCCTCACAGGAGAGTTCACTGAGAGACCCACAGGGTCCTAGAATGTACACAAACCACCCACCTGGGAATCAGGACCAGAAGGGCCCAATTTTCTTGTGGGTAGAGGAAGTGACTGAATTTGGGCCCAGAGCTCAGCAAGCAGCATTGTTCCCTCTCTGACCCCTCCTGCACATACAGCACCACAATGCAGGGAAGTGGGTTGTCCCACCCTGGTGAACACCTAAGGCTCCACCCCTTACAATGTAATGGCTGCCCAGAGACAAGACAAAAAAAAAAAAAAAATATATATATATATATATATATATATATATATATATGTTCCTAATGAAAGAACAGATCAAAGCTCCAAAAATAGAACTAAGCAATGAACAGTTAGCCAACATCAGATGCAGAGTTCAAAACACTGGTATTCAGGATGCTCACAGAAATGGTTGAGTATGGTCAAAAATCAAGGAAAAAGTGAAGGCTATGCAAAGTGAAATGAAGAGAAATGTACAGGGAACCAACAGGGATGAGAAAGAAACTAGGACTCAAATCAATGATTTGGAGCAGAAGGAAGAAATAAACATTCAATCAGAACAAAATGAAGAAACAAGAGTTCAAAAAAAAAAAAAAAAATGAGGAGAGGCTTAGAAACCTCCAGGACAACTTTAAACATTCCAACATCTGAATCACAGGAGTGCCAGAAGGAGAAGGGGAAGATCAAGAAATTGAAAAGTTATTTGAAAAAATAATGAAGGAGAACTTCCCCAATCTGGCAAAATAAATAGACTTATAGGAAGTCCAGGAAGCTCAGAGAATCTCAAAGAAGTTGGATACAAGGAAGCACACACCAAGGCACATCATTATTAAGATACCCAAGATTAAAGATAAGGAGAGAATCTTAAAAGTAGCAAGAGAAAAGGAGAGTTACTTACAAAGGAGTTCCCATAAGACTAGCAGCTGATTTCTCAAAAGAAACCTTACAGGCAAGAAGGGGCTGGAAATAAGTATTTGAAGTCATGAAAAGCAAGGACCTATGTCCAAGATTACTCTGTCCAGCAAAGCTATCATTTAGAATGAAAGGGGAGATAAAGTGCTTCCTGGATAAGGTCAAGTTAAAGGAGTTCATCATCTCTAAGCCCTTATTATATGAAATGTTAAAAGGATTTATCTAAGAAAAAGAAGTAGTTGAAAAATATGAATAGTAAAATGACAACAAACTCACAACTATCAACAACTGAACCTAAAACAAAGTAAAATAAAAAAATAAACTAAGCAAACAATAGAACAGGAATAGAACCACAGAAATGGAGAACATATGGAAGGTTATCAGTGGGGAGGGGGAGGGAGGAGAATGGTGGAAAGGGTACCGGGAACCAGAAGCATAAATGATCAATACAAAATAGACAGGGTGATGTTAAGAATAGTATAGAAAATAGAGAAGCCAAAGAGCTTATATGTACGACCCATGGACATGAACTAAGGGGAGGGCTGTAAGGCAGGTCACGGTGGGGTGCAGGGCGGAGGGGAATAAAAGGGGTGGGAAATGGGACAACAGTAATAACATAATTAGTACAATATATTTTTAAAATAAAAAATAAAATTGCCTTTTCTCTACAAATGGTCATATACAAGAAATAAAAAGTATTTTCTTCTAACAGGGACAAAGGAGTAACAGCAGGCTTCTTAACCCTACCATGAGCCACATAGCACCTAATACACTTGAGTGCTTATAAGCCCAAGGCATTTTAAGGTCTTTAAATGAGTTGCTTATTTATTCTTATAACCTCCCTTGAAGTTGGAATTATATTCACCCCTATTTTACAGCTGTGGAAACTGAAGCTGGTTAGGTGACCTGCCCAAGGTCATGCCAAAAGTAAACAGCAGAGTCAGGACTTGAATCCAGGAAAAATGAGTAGAAACAGTCAAATGGCAAATAGCATCTAAGCTAAGTGCTTGTTTCACTATCAGTTTTTATAAATATCTGTTAATGCGAAATCACACTTAAAATTATTAAATCCCTATTTCAAGTGTTCTTTCAAGCAAGGATCTGGGGATGCCTGGCAGAGTCATAGACGAACTTCAAAGTCACATAAATGTGAGTCTGTGCATTTGTCCATGGCTGAGGTCAAGTGCATTTATTGCATCTTCAAAGGGAGTGGAGACAGTATCCCTCACCCCCAGCATTAAACCTCTACCAATGGTCATTGGCATGGGACCCAACGACCCATGCCACGGACCTCCCCTAAATTCTGCAGCAGGTCCTAGCCATCCCATTCAGCAAGGTAAAGCTAAGAAAGGTACTTGTCTTAGTAATTTACCAAACCTAGTAAGCATGAAAAATGGGTTGAGATGTGTGAGCTGTGCAGCTGCACCAGGACTGTACTAGTTATTTCAGTTGCATGAACAGTCTGCCGTGCCTATTCTGAGAAAATGGCACTGGGTTTTGAATTATACCAACCTAATATTTTAATCCAATTTCACTGGCCTCACAGTCAGTAAAGTCATGACAAGAGTGATCATCAATGCTGTGCATTTTTATTCTTTGCTATGACTGCACAGTTATTTTCATGGAAGTTTGGAAAGTCCATATTAAGAGCGTGATAATCATGTGCCTTTCGAAATCAAGGTCCTCACTAGAGATTTTTAAAAACCATTTTTGATGTGCTAAATGCCACTGGTGACATCAGCTGTTGCAAGGTGCGTTATCCAGGGACAGATGTTGAGATGGAGTTCGGCATGCAGGATCCTTATTGGGGAGCAACACCTGTGGATAGGAGGGACAGGAAGCAGAGCAGGGCGGATAAAGAAGTCAGATTTCAATGAGGGCGCAGGAAGCCTCAGCTAACCCAGCAAGAAGCACTGCAGCATGTACAACCCAGCAGACTTGTCTGGTTTCAGGAGGAAATGGCTGGACCTTTATGCCCTTGCCTTAACCAGTCCCTGTGAGGCAGGCCTGTAAGCCAGGACAAGTGGAACAGGGGAACTGAGACAGATCACTGAACAAACTGGCCAATTTACAGCCAGATACAGAAGGCCACCTCCTCAGAGATAATATCTAGGCCTCAGTTGTATTTCAGCTTCAGGCCAGAAAAACAGCAAGACCAGCCGGGCAAGGCCAGGACCTGCTGCAATGACTTAAGGACCCCCTGCCCGGCACTGACCGATCAGTGGAGACCATTGACCCTGAAAGGGCACACCGGGAGAACTGATGAATATTCCGTTGAAACCCTCCCCTGATACCTCCCCTAAGATTCTGAGGGCTGGCAAGAAAGAAATAAAAGCCTCAAGACAAAGGACCCAGAGCGCTCTCCCTCTGGGGAGCAGCCCATGACATTCCTTTCCCTCTCCTTCCATTTCTTCTTCCCCCCACAGACATGCACTCCTAAACTGCACGAGTCCCTGGAGACTTGCTACCAGGAGAGCAATGGGCAGTGACAGCTTGTCGCAGGCTGATCCCCTGAACCTGTCCGCAAGGCCCCCTTTGCTCTGACTTCCCAGTGAGCTAATGCAGCACATCCTAGGCTCTCCCATTGCTTCTACACTAAGCCCTTCCTTGGTTTACTGTCCCCAGTTTTAATAAGCATAAAACTTCATGGTTTATCACCTTCATCTTTATGAATTCATGCTGTGAAATTTTTCCTACATGAAGTCAAGAACCCACACACTGCCTGCTGGCCCTAGGTAGATGCGCTCAGGACTGGGCCGGACACTTGGATGGGCGTGCCTTTGGGGAAGGCAACTCTGCAGCTGAGGCAAATCCTTTAGAAGCTGACCGCTGGAGGCTGTCTGCAATAACTGTGGCACCAGTCCACTCTCTGAGAGTAACCTAGATGGTACCTCCTCATGTTCACTGCAGTCCACGCCTTGTACCATTTATATCTGCTGCTTCCTGTCAGCTTGGGAAACAGTTCCCGCAGGACTCTGGAGGGGCACCTCTTCTTTGAGAAGATGAAAGAGAGAAAGAAGATCAGTTATATAAAACATAATGCTTTTCACTACTGCTGGTCTCAGGGCTGCAATCTATACTCACCTCCTCTCTTCACTTTCCATTCTAGACTCCGTTTACTTTCAGGTAACCCTTTAGCTGCCCTCAGTGGCTCTGGCTATGGCTGCTGCACTTATCTATTAACCATCAACGCTGAGCAAGGGATTTCGAAAGGGCACCCGAGTGGACCTCCTGGACACCGCACATGTCCTCTCTCTGCTGTTGTGTAACAGCAGTCCTTCCTCCTCCTGGCGACCAAGGCCAATTACCCCTTCTAGGAAGGTGACCCCCCTTCTTGCTAGCTGGCCCCCTGGCACAAGGAGGCAGTAGCAGCTTATAATTCAATGGGAAACTTCCACTGGAAGCAGAGGAAATATTCTGTCTTTAAGAACCAGCACTCTGAACATCCATAACCTAGAGCTGTGGGAACCGGGAGCACAATTCCCTCAGCGGATCACTGGAAGGGATGGTAAGCAGGGCCAAGTCGAACTGCATCCTTGGTTCTGTACCCATGTGGTCTTCCTATTGGTGACACAGACCACATGAAGGTCTTTGACGCATAGTGCGTACTCTACCCCCCTCTCATAAATTATCACCACTGAGCTGGCACTTCAGCTGTGCCATCAGGGCAGTCAGTGGGCGAGTGCAGTGATTTCCATGGGCCTTTGTTCTAATGTGATATCATCTGGAAACCTGTGCTTTGGACACTCTGTAACTATTGTCCTTATATTCCCACTTGTACCCACTAGCACATTTGATATATATGAGTGGACCACCCCAGTACACCTGAAAGTCTCTAACTCCTAAAAGTGTTCATTCTTCCAAACTGAAAACCCAGAGAGGAGCAAGAATAAACAAAAACTCTACCCTTGATTAGTTCTTCCTTTTCTATTAAATTCTCTGAAGAAAATGTAAAAATCAGTTCTCCAAGCTGTTCTGAAGAAAAATGCTCTATTTAGAAAGATTCTTACCAAGAAATATTGTTGAAGTGCCAATTTTTTTAAATGAAAAATGTAGGCTCTCCCTAATGATTTGGAGGAAGCCATTTTTTTCTCTCCTAGAATCTTTCAGGTTTCTTCTGATACATGGTGGCAGGTTTTGTAGTGCCTTGTATCAGACCCCAGACTTCACTCATTAGTTTAAATCTGTTTTTACAAGTACCCATCAGACTACAACTTGAACCCAAACTCATATCAAAGAGCAGTCGAGTGATGACGGAAAGCCTGTGAAGGTGGCAGCTCACAAAGGTGAGGAGGCAGCCAGTGGTCTGCGATTTCAGCTGAGGGGTCCTCTGGTTTCCCCAAGACCCCACACACATTCAATCATCTCTTTCCCAATAGACACAGCTTCCTGATATTTACTCTTTTAACAAAGGGGTAAACAAAATCTATAATACTGCTTTTTGTTCTTTCTACACCATCCTTACTAATTTTAAGGGAGAGTAAAGTAATTTGAATGTCTTACACCAGGCAATTTAGTAACTCATTTTTGAGACATTGTTATTATTGAAATGTTACTTTTTATGGTTGTGTGATTGTAATAATTGAAAAAAAGATAGTAAAATCAGCCCCTTGGCTGGCTCACTTTTCAGGCAAGAGAGAGATTGAATCAAAGGAGCACATCACCTGGGAAACAATGGGTGACAACAGCAGACAGAGGCTGCAGTGCTCATGGGAGCCCCATGTGTGTATGTTAATGATACTAATTAGACTCTGAAACTATATTTCTGCTAAGGACTTGACAGTTCCAATTTAAGCTTTTCTTACTCTCCCTAGTTTCAAGAAATATATAATACATTTCATGGTACTCCTGATTACAAATCTCCATAGAAAATGTTATAGCAGAATGCTGATTAAATATGCAACCTCAGCAAGTTGTATAAAATGAGCTTCACATGATATATATACAGGTCAGCTACACATCTTCCCATAGGTGACACTTACATTTTAAGTGCATTCACAAAAAAGGGATAATACAGAGTTGGATAATCCCATATTTATAAAGTTTTTACTTGGGGTATCACAGGAAGATAAATGTCTTTTGTGCATAAATACTTAAATAGGCCAAAGCAATTCTTTACATAGAAAATTAGCTATAAATTTACTGTTTAAATGTCATAAAGTATGAGTAAGTATCTTCTTTAGACAATTAATATATTGGCTATCATGTTTTAACAGTATTCAAAATACCAATATATTATTATCCAACTATGCAAATAAAAGCTATTTAGTTGGTTATACAAAACCCACCACACTCCTCAAAAAGGGCATCTAACATTTTTGTACTTATTGAAAATATTTAACTACTCTTTCAGTTTTCCTACAGAATAATTTTAATTGTACATGAGGAATATCCCAAAAGAATCATAAACTTAAAGGTCAAAGCTACCATTTCCTTTAGAAGCATTATTCCTCTGGAAATATTATCAGACTAAATCAACCATTACTAAGAAAAACAAAATAACTTTTGTTTGAAAAAGCAAAGCAATGGGCTCTACATTCCTGTTCTAAGTATTTTTCCTTCTAAACTTTTAAAACAATTAGTTTCAATTTTAATGAGACAATCAGTTCTGATTTTATAAAGAGTTCTCAAAGTTACATTTAGAGTAATGATTTAAGTAAGATTATTAATTGCATCCCTGAAATTTATTAATATAGTATACTACCTGAATAAGAAGGGAAGGCTGATAAAGACTATAAACCATGGCACAGGAGTAGCAACATTTATAGGTTTTATAAATACTGATGACAATACAATGATAAGTACATACATGAAAAAGCATAAGACTCAGAAAGACCAGTTCAAACCCTGAAAAACTCTCTGTAAGCTCCTAGAACTGTTTCCAAGCCAAAGACCTGCCTGTTTCCTAACCCCATCTCTGTGGCACACTGAGCCAAGCCACTCGGTCTTGCCTCCTCAGTTCCCTCCTCTGAAGGATGGGGGTAACACACTTTCCTCTGATGGTTATCACCGTAAGGATATATTAACTAAAGGACTTGGCCCGGAGTTAGTGCTCAATAAATTATAGGCACTCTTATCAGAACCAAAGTGAAAATCTAATCAGAAACACAATGTCATCTTAAGCCTTGAACTAACCCATTTGTCATTTACAAATGACAAGTAAGCATAGCAAAGAGGTCTCTGTAGTGTTTTTTGTAACTTTGGAATGTACATCTCCCAATATTTCTGACACTAGTTGTTGGTCATGTTCTGTGTGGTTTGTTCCCCTCATCTCCTTTTCCACAGACAGAGCTGGAAGCGTCGGTGGCCTCACCTCACCCTCAGGCCTCTCTGACCAGGGCTGTGCACCATTCCTACCTGAGGAGAGAACACGTGCCTTTGGGAATCTTGAATATACAAACTCAAGATTCCTGGAATAAAGCTTATCCTGGAGCTCAGGCAGGCCCCAGGTTGCATGAAATGCGAGAAATATCCCTAATGACGCGGAAGCTGGAGCTTCCGGCTTCCTCTATCGCCTCCTCCAGCAGGTCCAGGATGGTGCCCACTGGCAAGTTGCTGATCAGTTTCTCGGGAACTGGTGTCTTCTTCACTCATAAAGGGCAATAGGACTTCATCAGATCGAGTTTTGCCAGGCCTGTTCAGCTGGCATATGTCGGTGAGCCCCTACATCTCGTCTCTTCTCGGGTTTGTTCCCTCCACACCCTCCTCCTGCCAAGTGATGGTCACTGTTCCTGTTCTCACCAGGAGCCACACTCATTCCTCACCAAAGATATACCTTTAGTGTTTGTTTCATGCTCAGTGAGGGTGACAAACCTGCACTGAATACGTTTCTCACCCTTGACTCAAAGCCTCAAACCACTTACATTTAATCTGGGCTATTCATTCTAATATACAATAATCAAAAGTGTGTTGGAAAATTTTTTTAAGTTGCTTGTAGGCCCTGACAATGTGAGCAAATGGGTTGCAATGTAAAATAGTTCAGTCTACATTCTTTTGTGCCTGTAGCATGCTATGAACTCACTAGTCCCCAGAACCCAAAAGTAACAATCAACAAACAAAATAAAATGTGTGCCGGGCTGGGGAAATATTTTGCCTTCTGATGAAATGTAGTTGACCTAAAACAGTTTGTATTTCACTTTACTCTCATTTAGGTATTTCAGAATATAGCACTCAGCAAAGGTGCTCAGGGAGGCAAAGCTGGCTGACGGTCTGAAACCTGAAACTTTCTGTAGTTGGACGTCCCCCAGCCTTGTCCTGTGCCCAGTGTTCCCACTCTGCGGACCCCCTCCGACTACTCGCACATAGAGCGATCAGCACGTGGACGTGTCCTCGAATGGCTCTGCCTACGCCTTGTGTTAGTATTATTTTTATCTTTCTACCTTCAGGAGAATCAGGCAATACTGTGTCTCTCTAAATATATTCATTCAGATACTATTGATTGAACTGTTTTCCGCGACTTTGGCTTTCATTAAACTGAAACCAAAGTTGGCTTCTGTCAACAAAGATAATTCTGCTAACGTTATATCCAGTGGAGAGGAGCAGCCTGATTTCTGCAGATGTGGTTTTGGGATGGTGAAGCCCCCCTGACCCCGACCCCAGCAGGGAAAACCATCTCTGAACAATGAGACAGGAATCCATGTTTCTGTTCAAGAGGTTATTAAAGATCACCTGGGTCCCTGATGAGGCTATTTTTCAATAAACTAAGAGCCAGCTGGCCTTGTCTCCACAACAAAACAAAGGGAAAAATCAAGGCCACACTCTGACCGATACAGATAGCATTTTAAGAAATGCTTACAAAGGAAATAAAAATAAAGCCCCTGCCCCACCTCCTAGAGACATTCTGAAGACACATGAGATAATAACCGTGAAGGCTTTACATCACCAGGAGGCAGATCTTTATCTTTATATAAAGGGCAAGCCCAATTCATCGTATTTATAATCATCCCACTGTTTACATGATAATTATATCTTAACTCTGCTGGCCTTTGTAATGACTGTTCTCACTGTCTATTCACAGTCCATGTACTTTGCCCATGCTTTTGAGCTGATTTCCCCACAGCATGTTCATACACTTATTTATGTAACAGATATATGGAAGGTGCTGTCGTGCCCCAGATATTGCACTACTAAAACCCAATTCCCTTCCCTCAGGAGGCTTACATTCTAGTGGGGTGTCAGACAGAAAATAAGTAAAATGTAAGCATATCAGAGAGTGATAAATGCCAAGGAGAAAAATAGAGCAAGGAAGGTGCCTTGGAGGTGCCAGAAGGGGCGTAAGGACTTTAGACAGGACAGTCAGGAGACGCCTCACTGGGAATGTGAGTTCTGAGTAAAGACCAGTAGGAATGAAGGAGTGAGCCGTGAAGCTGACAGGGGACAGGCTTCCAGGAGGAAGGATGAAAAATGAGGGAGGGCCAGGCATGGACCCCCCAGGAGGGACTTCAGTGAGAGTGACAAGAGATGAGGGCAGACAGCTGAAGTGAGGTGGAAAGAGCTGGAGCGCTTGAGCAGGTGACACAACCTGACTGAGGTTACAGCAGCACCGCTCTGGCTGCAAGCTGTAAAGAGTGTGAAAAGGGTGAGGGAGGAAGCAGGGAGGCCATTGAGGATGTTACTGCAGGTGGACAATGGAGGTGGGAACTTACTGGATTCGTAGTGTATTTTGACAGGAGAGCATACAGGACTGGCCGGGGGGTTGGGTGTCAAATGTGAAAGGAAGGAGGCGAAGAAGACCCCAAGGGTTTTGACAGGAGCAACTGCAAGGTTGGTATGAGAGAAGAGAAATTATACATACTGGTCCCTGCCCACCATTTCCTGGCTCCTAAAACCCTTGTAATTCCCTAAAGATAAAAGAACTAGGGCCACTTTTGTTGTAATATTTGGTTGCTGACCCCAGCTCCTAAATCCCTTGAAATGTCCTGGGTAGAAGCAGTGCCTTCTGTTCTAATGAGGTGACTCTGGGTGGGCTCCTGAATGGGGGCTGGTCACCAGAAAGACGAGGCCATAATGAGAAGCTTGGGAGTTTTAGCTCTGCCTCCCATTCACTTGAAAAGGAAGGGCTGGAAAGGAGTTAATGATCAATCCTGTCTACATGAGGAACCCTCCATAGAAATACCAAAAGTATGAGGTTTGGAGAGCTCCTGGGTGGAAAATGAAGGTGGCATGGCCCCACGTATTAGCAATAAAGTTTGTGGGAAACATGTGGAGATGCTGAAAGGGTGGCGAGGCAAGACAGGGCTGAGAGCCCCACACCTCTTTCCACATACCTTGTCTTGTACATCTCTTCCATCCGGATGTTCATCTCTATTCTTTGCCATATCCAGTTCATATTCTTTAATGAACTGGTAAGCATATTTGTTTCCCTCAGTTCTATGAGTTGCTCTAGCAAATTCAAACTGGAGGAAGGGGTTGTGGGAACTTCCAATTTGTAGCCCAGCAGATCAGAAGCATAGGCAACAACCTAGACTTGTGATTGGCACCTGAAGTGGGGGTTAGGGTGGTCTTTTGGGACTGAGCCCTTACCCTGGGTGAGCTGATGCTGTCTGGGGACAGTGTCAGAATTGAGTGAAATGATAAGACACCCAGCTGGTATCACAGAGAATGGCTTGGTGGGAGAGAAGCATATGGTGTCAGAAGAGTATTGAAGCTGTGTGAGAGCAAAGGATAAAGACAGGAGGAAGACTGGGGTTTCCCCCTTCCCCTTTTCAGTTGGTAATAGGGTTAAATAAGAAACAAGTTTGAGGTGGAATTCAGGAGATCAGCTATAGACATGGTACTTTGAGATGCCAGTGAGCCATCTGAGTGGACAGGTTGAATTCCATAAGTATGGAATGCAAGGGAGAGATCTGGACTGCAGGTATACATTTGAGAGTCATTGGGAAGAGATGCTGTTCAAGCCATTAGACCAGATGAGATCTCAGAGGGAAGAAGTGAGAAGAGAGAAGGGCCATGGAGGACTCTGTCTTTAAAAGAAGTGGAACCAGCACAAAAGATCAAGAAAGGGTGGACTGGAAAGTCAGGTCTGCACCATGGCCTGGGAGCCAAATGAAGGATATATTTCAGGGAAGAGATGATCCGCTCTGCCCACTGTCACTAGGAGGTCAGGATGATTGACTGTTGCCTTTAGAAACGTAGAAGTCTCTGGCAACATTGAGGAGAGATTTCAGTACCATGAGACAGGGAAAATCCAGGTTGGTACAGACACAAGAGAAAATGAGAGGGGGCAAATTGGAGCCCGAAGTACAGATAACTGTCTTGAGGAATACTGCTATAAAGAAAAATGCAGCAAATGGAGGGGGCAGCAAAGTCAAGAGAGTTTTTCTGTTGTTGTTTTCTTTTTTTTATCTGTATTTTCCTTTTCAATAATAGAATTTTACGTGTAAAGTTTAAATTTTCAATTAAGGCAATGAAAATATTGGCACTCTACACAAGGCAGAAAACAAAACTGGCTGATTTTGCCTTTATTTTTTGTTGTTTGCTTGTTTGTTTGTTTGTTTTTACAGTAACAGAAACAATGGTCCGTAAGCTATGTCAGTCTCCTGTGACTGCTATAACGAGTCACCACAAACTGGGGGGCTTCGAATAAAAGGAATTCGTTATGCCCTCATTTTATTAACTGGGATCCTGGTCAAATTATCCCCTGGAACCCTCAGTTCCTTTACCTGAACATGGGGATAATAAAGCCTTCTCACCCATGATCTTGTTGTAAGAATTAAGTCAGATAATCTATTTGTGATGATTATCACAGTGCCTGGCAGAAGAACAAATAAATATTGACTTATGTTTATTATTATTATCCTGACTCAGTCTATGACCAGAACTTGACAGACCCATAAAAATAAGAAAATATGTACAATAGGTTATGTACCCAATTGATTTTTCAATTTAATCTCTTTAATGGTTATATTACCCTCTGAATATCCCCCACATAAAAATGTCAAAGGACAGAACGACATTGTCGGTAAGATGGAATGCTCTGAATTTTGCCTGCCTTTGAATTCTGTCTACCTTAAAGCTGTCTGACTTAGGAAGCATCATTCCACGTGGCTTTTTTTGCCTAACTTTTTTAGAGAAAAATAAGGGTGTGCATTTACGTGGGTAGCCCTAAGGATGCACATTATACGTGAGTAGTGCTAAAACCATGGCTGCACATTGTACATGAGAGCATATCATACACTGTAAAATATGTATTTCCCTCCTAGGTTCAGATTGGATGGGATAATCCAGGTCCAGCAATCGTCCCAATTCCCATTAGAGGGTAGGTGTTCAGTGTACAGTAGCCAGAGGCAGCAGAATAGCCCAATAAATAATAGCCAGGCCCTTAGAAACATGAGCAGGGAAAGTGTTACCTATGCTAACATATGTGGACATTTCTGCTATGTGTTTTATTAGTTACTTCAAATTGTGAGGCAAGTCAGTACTGATATTCCAATTTGGGGATTAAGGGCCAATAAAAAAGTTAGAGACACCATTTTTTGTTTTCTAAATAAGAAAAATCATCAAGCTTCTTAGCACCAGAACAGTAGGAAGGACATGATTGGAATTTAGAGGTCAGTCTTTCAAACTGAATGATTTAGCTTTATGAAAACTCATTTATTATTTTCTTCAAGGACTTGTGGAAATTTTACCTTAGGCCAGTGCTGCCTGCAAAGCAGTAATTAGGAAACATGGGGCTATAACAGATTTAATTGTAAGAGCCAAGCATGGATTGATAAGAAAACTCGTAGGGAGAATTTCACTTCTCCAGCAGTAAGCAGGGGGTGGAACCTCCCATCCCACTTGTGGGGGCACTGGGAAGATGCACTTGGCAGTGACTGTGAAGCCTTAGATCAGAGTTGGGAGAAAGAAAGGTCCTTTGTAAATCATGAGCCTCGTAACTTTTACTTAATATCACCATTTTTACCTTTTACATTCTTTTCCCCTAGAAAAATTCATCATCTTTGAAAATTTCTTTATGAATAATCCCAACAGATTGTTAGTCATTTGTTATTTACCCCTTCCTTTTTTTATCATCTTTGAAATTTTTAATCTATTTACCCTTTTCATAAACTGTTCCTGTCACCTGACTATACTCTCAAATCTCCATGCAGATGGGGGAATTGAAAATACGGAGTTGAGGTGCACTCCAGGACTCCAGGAACATTTGTTTCTTAATATTTGGGGCAGCTTCAGAAAGTTAGTGGGAATTGAATGATATTTAATGCTATTTAAAGGAAAACCCTTTCCCTCTTAGGTATGTGATTTTTTTTTTAATTTTCTAATAATAATAAATACTTCAACATCAACTTTCTTAACAATATGTATAAAAAATTAACTTTATTTCAGCCTGTCCCATTCCACATTTCTGCCAAAGCCAAAGCAAATTTTGCAATCAGCATTTTCTTTTAACTCATTTTGTACAAGATAAGCCAGATTCCCTAATGTGGTATCAGAGGACTAGTCCAGGCTGAACAAAGAGAAAGAACATTGAAAGACTGGGCTGGGATGGGAGTAAAAGACAGAAAACTGTACAAGAACAACAATTAAAATAAAATTTTAAAAAATAATAAATAAATAAATAAATAAATAGCAAAAAAGAAAGAAAGACTGGATATTGTTTACATGAGATATGAAAGGGACTGAAGCATTAAGTAACACATATCACATAAAGGAAAGTATATCAGACTGAGGCCTTTTACTTAGCTGAGATATTTCTTTAGACTTTTTTTATGTAAAAAATTGGGGCATTTGTGAAAAAGTGGAAACTTCATCTCACAAAGAAAGTTTCATTATAAGAGTGAAGATAGAGGCCTTTGCTCTCCAAGCTGCACTCACTGTCTTTAACTAGATCCCTATTCAAATTTTTCCATCCAAATTTAAGGCAAAAAACTTGGGCCTTGCTTTTTTATCCATTCAGTCACCCTGTGTCCTTTGATTGGAGTATTTAAGCCATTTACATTTAAAGTGATTCTTGATAGGTACATATTTATTGCCTTCTTACTCTTTTAACTTTTTCTTTTTTGTTTTTCTTTTCTTCTTCTTCTACTTCTTAAAGCAGATCTTTTAACATTTCTTGTAATAGTGGTTTGGTGGTAACAAATTTTTAGCTATTTTTCATCTGGGAAGCTCTAGTTCTCCTTCAATTTTACTTAAAAAAATATTTTTTATCTTCACCTGAGGACATTTTTTCCCATTGCTTTTAGAGAAAGAGGAAGGGGTAAAGAGAGAGAAAGAGAGAGAGACATTGATGTGACAGAAATATCGGTTGGTTGCCTCCCATATGCACCCTGAGTAGGGATCAAACCAGGGATGGAACCCACAACCTAGTGTGTACCCTGACCAGGGATTAAACTGGCAACCTTTGGTTTATGGGATAATGCTCCACCCAACTGAGCCACACTGGCCAGAGCAATCTTCTTCAATTTTAAATAACAGTTATTTAAGATAATAGGTATTCTGGGTAAAGTAGTCTTAGTTGCAGGTCTTTGCTTTTCATCACTTTGACTATTTCGTGCCAGTCCCTTCTTGGTCCAGTTTTTCCTCATCAGCTTACAGTCTTAGTGAGAGCTCTGTTGTAGGTAATTAATTACTTTTAAGACTCTCTGTCTTTAACCTTTGCCATTTTTATTATGATATGTTTTGATGTGTGCCTCTTTGGTTTCATCTTCTTTGGGACTCTTCGTACTTCTTGGACTTGTGTGTCTTTTTCCTTCACCAGGTTAAGAAAGTTTTTGGTCATTATTTCTTCAGATAGATTCCTGATCCCTTGCTCTCTCTCTTTTTCTTCTGGTACCTCTGTGATGCAGATGTTACACTTCATGTTGTCTCAAAGTAACCTTAAACTACCCTCATTCTTTGTTGCTGTTATTATTTATTACTATTATTATTATTATTCTTTGCTGCTCTGATTGTTTTCTTCTACCTTGTTTTTCAAATTGCTGAGTAACCCTCTGCTTCATTCAACATACTTTTTATTCTTTCCAGTGTATTATTAGTGTCAGATATGGTATTCTTCATTTTCAGCTGCTTCTTTTTCATGCTGTTGTAGTTTTCACTAAGTTCCTTGAGCAGCCTTACAATTACTTTGATCTCTATATCTGATAGACTGCTTGCTTCCATTTTCTGGAGATTTTTCCTGTTCTTTTATTTAGGGTCTGTTTCCTTGTCTCCCCATTTTTGGTGTCTCTTTATATTTGTCTCTATGTTCTAAATAGTTCTGCTATGACTCCCAGTCTTCATGGGGTGGCCTTATGTCATAAGTGTCCTGTGGGACCTACTGGTGTGGTTCCTTGATATCCTGAGCTAGGTGCCAGAAATGTCCCTTGTTTGAGTTATTTGGGCCTTGGGCCTTCCTGTTGTAATTGAGTCTTGGTTGCTGTTGGCCTGTTCATGGCTAGGATCGACCCTCAGGCTGGCTGACTATGAGGCTCAACTCTGACCTTGATGTGCAAGCTACTGTGTAAGTTCAGTTTTGACATAACTTCTTCTGCGTCTCCTTGGTTATCAGACTCCTCTTCAGCTAGGCTTTAGTTGCTTATTCAGGGTGATTGTATCTCAATTTAGTTGTATTCCCAGTTTGGCACTGGGAGGAAGTGAGTGCAAAATCTACCTACTCTGCTGCCATCATGAAAAGTCTTTATATTTCTTAACTGAAAGACAACTAAGAGAAAAAAATTGGAGACAAAGAGAGAAAGAAGGAAAAGAGAAAACTTGAGCTTGCTGCTGGTTTAGTTGTACCTTTGGTTTTATGTCATTGCAAGAGAATTCCAGGGACTTATTTAGCTCTGCCTATTTACTATTGAAAAATAAATCTCAATCTATTCATCTTGCACCAAAATTTTTAAAATCTAGTCATTTTCTTAATTTTTTTAGCTTTATAGGAATAGGAATACATTGTCCAGATTTTTTTATTGATGTTAATGTTTTAGGTTTTTCCTTTCCAGTGTTTTCCACAGATCTGCTCTGCAATGGTATGTTTGGGAGTTAAGCACAAAGCAAGAGAAACATAGTGAACATAATGATTGCCAAGTAAAATGGTTTCCCTGGCAACCATTACCCAATGAAAGCCCTAAGAACTGCCATTCTTTCCCACATGAATTTTTTCTAATGATTTTAGACATCACAGATGGAAGAACTATGTACAAAAGTACCTGCTCCAAATGTATTGCTGCAGAAACAAAGCTGACTGAGTGAGTTACTCTGTTCTGTTCTGTGGTTCACTAATATATTTCTAATTTGTAGTGTAATTTTTCAATAATTTTAAAATGAATTCATTCCTTTGTGCATTATAGTATGTGAATGTATTAGTTTTCTATTACTGCTGTAATAAATCACCACCAATATAGTGGCTTAAAATAACAAAAATGTATTATCTTGCAGTTCTGTAGGTTAGAAGTCTGACAGGTCTCACCAGACTAAAATCAAGGTGTCAGCAGGGTTGTGTTCCTCTCTGGAGCCCTAAGACAGAATCTGTTTCCTTGCTTTTTTCATTTTCTAAGACACAGCTTCAGTCCTTGTCTCATGGCTCCCTTCTTTTTAAGTTATTTTTATTTCCTATTTTTCAATCCTCCCCTGAGGATATGTTTATTCACTTTTAGAGAGAGAGGGAGGGAGAGAGAGACATAAAGAGAGAGAAACATCAATTTGTTGTCTCCCATATGTGTACCAACGGAGGATCCACAACCTACATATGTGCCCTTACTAGGAATCGAACCCACAACCTTTTCATGTATGGGATGGTGCTTCAAACAATGGAGCCACCTGCTCTGGGCCCCTTCCTTTTTAGAGCTGGAAACATCATCTCTCTCTAGTCTTTCTTCCATTATCATCTTACAGCCAGTGAAGATTTTTTCTTTAAAGACTATTTTAATTATCCCAGGCTCCCATGGATAATCCAGAATAATCTTTTCATCTCAGGGTTATGCCCTTTATCACACCTGCAAAGTTCTTTTGGCCATGTAAGGTAAGGCATTTACCTGTTCCAGGAAATAGGCCATGGACATCTTTAAAGGGCCCTTATTCTGCCTACTACAGTGAGTCTATTGTCTGGCATATTAACAAAATAAGAAGATGTTTCTCAAAATATTGATGTGAAATACAGCATGCACTTTGAGCTGCTTCTTTTAAGTACTAATGAGTATTACACATTGATCTAGAGCAGAGATCAGCAAAATTTTCTATAAAGGGCCAGACCCTATATATATTTGGCTTGCCCAACCATACAACCTCTGTTACCACTACTCAATTGTGCCATTGTAGTGTCAAAGCAACCATTGACACACATAAATGAATGAGCTTGGCTGTGTTCCAATAAATTTTCTACACAAAAACAGGCAGTGGGCCGGATTCAGCCTTCCAGATTTCAAGAGTTATTATAAAGCTATATTAACCAAGATATGCTGATTTATAAAGTAGCACTATGGAATTTCTAATCCCATTAGTAAAATTTGACACACATTTCAGGTCTGAGATCTTTTTATAGATATAGAAAATAATAAAACTAAAAGTTTGCACTTGGCCTTTTCAACCATATGATTAAGAATATATGCATTCTTCATTATCATGAAATCTTTGTTGAGAACAAATGTCACAGAATAAGACTATAAAGGGTGAGAAGACTGAAAATCAACCTTCACTGAGCTTGTATATAATTGGATAGATGACACATATTCATTAAAAGATCATTTTTATCTATATATTTGGTTGAATACATTGTTTAACCTCCAAAAGTATCATCTTTAAGAGTTATATAATGAAGATCCATTTCTGGTACTGCCAAAGTACTATTTATTGGGCTGACCTTCCTGCAGGCAACAATGGTAATCTTTAGAAAAATATTTAATAACTATTTATAGGCAGTAAAGAGTGACCAAAAGGACACAGAAATTGGAAAGAAATTTATCCTTAAAAGAAATGAATTTTGCTGAATAAAAATTTGTGCTTCTGTGACTTTTTGTTTAAGGGAGCGCCCTAGACTGTGTGTCATGAGGGGAAAGAAAACTGAAGCAGGAAAGTTGTCCTACTGTCTAAAGGAGTCAGAATGTCAAGTTCATAGATGTTATAAAAGAGAGGGAATAAATAGGAAATTCCAGAAACTAGGGAACCATAGCAGGGGAATCCTGAAAACTGCATGCAAACTCTGTCCAAACCTTCAGCTGAGTCCTGGACTTTGCTGCACTGAAAAAAAAACAAGATTTTCAGTGAAAACAATAGTTGGAAAGCTGAAAAAGCTGAACATTTTCAGCGGCTCTCCATTCCAGGGAAGATGGAGTTAACTTTTGCTAGAACAAAAATCTACAGTTATAAGAGAAGGATGAAAAGGTCCAAATCCTCTATCTCTACAAATAGATGTATCATTTAAAATGCCCAGTACATAGTAAAAAACTGCCAGACATGAGAAGGAATAAGAAAATGAGAATAAGAGCTAAAAGAAAAGCAGTATATAGTAACAGACTCCATAACACAAATGTTGGAATGAGAAGGTAAGAACTTGAGAGTTGGTATAATAAATATAACAATAATTTAAGAAAACATGGGCATTATAAATGCACAGAAGGTAAAAATCTGCAGAGTGATGGAAATTACAAAAAGGAGAACCAAATGGAGACTCTAGAAGATAAAAAGTCAGATGTATAGAATTAAAAATATTGACAGCAGAAGAAAATGTCAGTGAACTTGAAGATAAATCAAATGTGAAAAAGGAAGAAAAACAAAAGATGTGAATTGAGGCTAGTGAGTGGTACAACAGAAAATTGATTAATATGTGTGCAACTGGAGTCCCAGAAAGAGAGGAGGAAGAAAACGGGGCAAAACAAAATTTGAAGAAAAAATGATGAATACTACATTATTTGTAGTTTGAAGTGAAAACTACAAATAAAGATCCCAAGAAGCTCTAAAACCACGAAGCACGAAAAAAGGAGGGAAGGAAGAAAGAAGAGAGGAAGTAAGGAAGGGACGGGGAAGGGAGGGAGGAAATATGCAACACATTGAGGTTACATCTCTGAACACTAAAACATAAATAGAAAAATCTAGAAAACAAAGAAAAATGTTATATATAAGGGAACAATAATCTTAATGACTAGTCTTTCATCATAAACAATGATGGTGAGAATATTATAACTGGCAAAAACATAAAAGGTTACACTGGAATCAAACCATTTTCAGAAAAAAGAAAGAAAATTTTGCCAGCAAGTCTGCACTATAAGAAATATTAATGGAAATTCTTCACCTGAGAGGTAAGTGACAATAGATAAAATTAGTGTTGTATAAATAAAGAAAAAGAGTGTATGACATGCTAATATATGGGTACATATGGAAGGCTCCTCCCCCTTTTTGTGTATGTATGTATGCATATATACCGCATTTTTGGACTATAAGATGCACACACCCCCAAATTTGGGAGGAATAATGGTTGTTAATGCTGCTGTTGAGTTCTGTTTACATTTACATTGGTGAAATATTATGTTACTTATATTATTAAATATTTTATCATATTTTTTGCTTCAAAATTTTTTTCCTATTTTCCTAGGTGTATCTTATGGTCTGGAAAATATGCTTATATGTGCATATCTCTCTGTTTATTTGCTTTTCTTCATACATTCTAAAGCCATATGAACTTTAAAGCAAAAAGAATAGAGTATTGTAAAATTTATAATGTAGTTGATGTCAGATACACAACAACAATAACACAAAGGCTGGGGCAACAAATTCAATGTATAGTTCTTACATTGACATGAAGGTGTACAACATTAACAAAAAGTACACTGTGATAGTATCTACGTCGTAATCCTTAGGGCAAACACAGACACACACACATGGCAAAGAGGCATCGCTGCAAAGCAAATACAAGAATTACTGTATCATGAAACACTAAAAGGTATCCAATAAAGCAAAAGAAGGCAGAAAAGGGAGGACAGGTAAACATAAAGCTGATAGGACAAAGAGAAGTGAATAGCAAAATTTTGGACCTGAAGGCAAACATACCAATAATTACATTGAATATCAATGAATTAAATATTTCAAAGCAGAAATTATTAAACTGGATACTTATATATTTTATTGTATTTTATTTTATTTTATGATTTTTTACAATTGACATACTTATATTAGTTTCAGGTGTACAACATAGTGATCAGACATTTGTATACCTTATAAAGTGATCACATTGGTAAATCCAGTACCCATCATACATAGTTATTTACTATCATATTATTAAGTTTTGAAAGCCATCTATGAGAGCTACACCTTAAATATAAAGGCATAATTAGATTAAAAGTAAAAAGGTAGAAAGTGACATACCAAGTAACTGTAAGCACAAGAAACATAAGGGGTCATATTAAATCAGAAATAAAGTAATGTCAATACAAGAATTATTACCAGAGATTAATAGGGAGAGTTCATAATGATAAAAGCTTAATTCACCAGAAAGACAGAATGATTATAAAGTCTGTGCAATAGTTGAAGAGCTTAAAAATACACAAGGCTAATATTAACAAAATTTGATGAAGAAATACACAAATCCATACCCACAAATTGGATGAATCAGTATTATTAAAATGCCGCTTCTCCCAAAATTGATCTATAGAATCAACGCAATCTCAATTAAAGTCCCAGCAGGATATTTTTGGTAGATAATTACAAGTTTACTTCAAAATTAATTTGGAAATGCTCAGAACTAAAGTAGGCAAATAATCTTGAAAAGAGAAAGAAAATATTTCAAAGACATTTGCTTGCAGATTTCAATAGTTACTATAAAGCTATGTTAATCAACACAGTGAAATTGAGAACAGACTGACAGTCACCAGAGGGGAGAGGGAAGGGAATTTCAGGGGAAAAGGGGAAGGGTTTACAGGAACAAGTATAAAGGACACATGGACAAAAACTAGGGGGGTGGAAATGGGAGGGAGGTGGGAGGGATGGGTGGGTGGGCTGGGATGGGAGTAAAAGACAGAAAACTGTACGAGAACAACAATTAAAATAAATTTTTAAAAATATACTGTTGTAATACTATATGATTGACACATAGACTAATAAAATAGACCCATTCTTAATCAATTTATTTTTAACCAAGAGGCTTAATTAATATATGGGAAATAAAAAGTCATCAAATTGTGATAAAACAACCAGCCAAAATTAACTCAAGATGGATTGTGAAGCTAAAAGGAAACCTAAAAATTTGAAGCTTCTAGAAGAAAATGTAGAGAACTATAATCACAAGCTTGGTGTAGGAGAAAATTTTTCAAGACCCAGAAAGCATTCTCCTTGAAAGGAAATATTGGTAAATATATTTCATCAAAATTAAAAATTCTGATCATGAAAAGTCACTGTGAGAAAAATGAATATACAGATCACACCAGAAAAAATATTACATGCATATATAATATCTATAATATATGCTATTATTACATATAATATATATGTTCAGAATATGTAAAGAGCCCTTACTACTCTATAATGAAAATATAAACAACTCCAAAAAATAAGGGGGAAGAAACTTGAAAAGACACTTTAAAGTGGAATGTATGCCAAAGACCAATAAGCACATAAACAAGTTTTCAACACTTTAGTTAGTCATCTAAAAAATGCAAATTAATACCACTGACACCTACTAAAATGGCTAAATTTTTTTTAAAAAGCAACCTTGAATTCAAGTCCAAATGTTGGTAAGGATGTGGAGTGACTGGAAATCAAACACATAGCTGGTGATGTGGTAAAATGGTTTAATCATTTTGGAGAAGGCGTGGCAGTTAAATTAAAAATAAATTAAATAAATAAAGTTAAATGTTTGCCTACCCTATCAACTAAACATTTCACTCCCAGATATTATTCAAAATAATGAAAATATTATCTATTTCAAAATGCTCATGGACATTTATTTATAATAGCCCTCCAAACTGAAAACCTTCCAAATGCTCACCAACAGGAACATGGGTAACAATCTGTGGTATATCATGCAGTGTAATGCTACTGGAAACTACTTTCTGCATATCATACAATAAACAAATCAGTGAATATATATAGTGATAGGACTCAAGTAAAAAACAGTTCTTTCCTGAAGAAGAAAATTGCAAATATAGAAAGGCAAAGACTAGAATTTATCCTCTGATGTAGTGTAATTGAATGTAACAGTATAAACTTGTACTTCTAACGGTAAAACTTTCCCTCTTCTTCTCTCTTTCCATTTCCTTCTCCTCCTCCTCCCCCTTCCCCCTCTCCCACTCTCTCTCTTCCCCTCTCCCTTCCCCCTCTCCCACCCGCCCGGTGCGCACACTGCACATTTCCTAGCTCTATCTGCTCAGAAGGTCTATAAGCACTTGCAACACAAAAGCAATGAGCACATCTGGCACCTATATCTTGTTTTTTAAATACCATTGCCCACTTAAAGAAGTTAGGAAAAACTGATTCCAGAACTGACAGGGAAACAAGATGAAAACAGTAGATCTTGTGTCAGAAAATATGTGTAATGGTGAGTTTTATCTACCAACTTGGCTAGACTCTCCCTAGTCTCAGTTAATCAAACACTAGGCTAAGTGTGGTGAAGATAGTTTGTGGATTTAATTAACATCTACAATCAGTTGACTTTGGGTAATGGAGATTACCCAGGATAATCTGCATGGACTTGATCTAATTAGCTAAAAGACCTTAACAGGCCAAAATGAGGTTTCCCAGAAAAGAAAGAAATTCACCAGCTGCAGCTCTTCCGTGTTTCCAGTCTCCCAGAGTGCCCTTCACATTTCAGATTTGCTTCGGCAGCTCCACAGTTATGTAAGGAAATTATCTGCAATAAGTTGCCTGTCATCCATCTATCTATCTATGTGTCTATCGATCTATCATCGATCTCCTACTGATTCTGTTTCTTTGATGTAACCCTAATTGATATAGCAAGGGAGTACAAAATGCTGACAACATATCAAAAAGATAGAGCAGCCAGCTTGAAGAGGTTTCTAACTTACCCAATATGGGAATTTGGGACATCAAAATAAATAAGGGGTTGTAACTCACTAAAGAAAGTAAGAATCTATGTTTCTATATTGACGCTAAATAAATAACAAACAAACAAATAAATAAAGTGAGAAAATGGGAAAGTTCTTCCTTATAGTAGAATGCCAATTTATAAATGTAACAGGATCAGTACAGCTAGAAAATCATTAATGGATGCTAAAGCTCTGTCAAGGTTGGTGAGGAAGAGGATATTTACATAATCTCCAAGTATTTTCTCACAAATTATTAATTATAGAGAAAAATAGTAATCTTACAGTGGAAGGTTATGGATCACATCATCTTAATGAGAAGATCATAGTTAACACCATGACTACGGGGACAAACCCAGCTCACGAGCCTCCTGGTAGGTGACGCAGAGAGACACAATATCACTTCCGAGGTAGGCCTGACAATATACATGACTGAAGTCTACTCATGAGGAAATAATTCAATCCAAAGTGAAAAAAATAAGCATGTGTTCTCCTTTAAAATGGCCATGTTCATAAAAATTATTTTAAGGCTGAGATTTGGGGACAAAAGAGACTATATTAGCATGACAACAAAGGATAATTTGTAATCCTGGATTAAATCCTGCACAAGAAAATAAAGTTAGCTATCAAGAACATTATTGGGATAATTTGCAATTTTATCTGTGGATAAAATTAGCTATAAGGAACATTACTCAGATAATTTGCAATGTTGTCTGTGGATCAGTTAATAGTAGTATATGTGTTAAAATCCCCTATTTTGATAATTGTATTGTGATTATATAGGAAAATATCCTTGCTCTTGAAAAATATATTCTGAAGTATTTAAAAGCAAAAGGGTACCCTGGCTGGTGCGGCTCAGTGGATTTATCACTGCCCTGTGAAACAGAGGGTTGCTGGTTCTGGTCCCAGTCAGGGCATGTGCCTGGGTTTCGGGCCAGGTCCCCAGTGGGGGGTATGTGAGAGGCAACCACACATTGATGTTTCTCTCCCTCTCTCCCTCTCTTCCTCTCCCTAAAAATAAATAAATAAAATCTTTAAAAAAAATCAAAAGGGCTAAGTGTCTCCACATTACTCTCCAAAGACTCAGAAAATATGCATATATAAACATATAATGAGACAGTAAGTCAAATGGGACAAAATATAAACAATTGGTGGATTTGGGTAAAGGTATAGGGAATTCCTAAGTTTTATTTTCATTAAAGGCAATCAATAGCAAGACTAAGGATCAAAGCCGAAACAAAGCTGGATTTTACATTCTGCCTTGCTGCTACGGGTTCAGAATGTGAGACCAGAATTTTGTTTACTGACTGTAAACTTTGCTACTTTTCTTTTCAATTTTTTCTTTGCTTTCTAGATTCTCATGTCTGGAATTCACCAAATCACTGTTTCCAACTGGGTTGTTCTTCACAAATTGTTTCAGAGTTAAAGAATTATTTATTTTTATAAACCCCAACAGAAGGTAATCAAATAGTTATCATAGCTAAATAGCAGAACATGGGAAGGTGCCTTTTCAACTGGGTCCCATGTTTTCCTGAGACTGTGGCCTAAATAATTTTAGAAGAAAGTTTCATCTCAAATTAGTAAGTAGATGATAGCAGGCTTCTTTTATTTGCAAGGAGACACTGTAACTGAACTTTGAGAAAGAAAAACAATCACATGATTATATTGCTCTGTTGCTGAATTGCAGAGAAGGGGTGCACTCACACTTATAATGTGGGTTGAATTTTTCCCATTTGTAGAGGCCTCTATGTGGAAATAATGGGTTGTATGTGGTTTTTGTTTACTTCTCCCCCCAGCCCTGGGCTCTCCTATCTCAAATAATTATTTTTGCCAAAGCTGCAATTACTGAGATTACAAATAATGAGAAGCATCACAGCTGCCCTGGCATGTTCCCAGCACGTAATCACCTGTCATGTGAACTAATTCCTGCCATGACTGAGGCTCCTTATTTACAGTAGGGTCTGACAGCTCTATTGTTTAAAACACCACCCATTAACAGAACAGGCAGGAGCTTGTCTGTACTCTAACTAGTTTCCTTGCGTATTTCCTACATCAGCTTCAGTTAACCTGTTGTTCCGTGCAGTTGATGAGTGATCACTTTTCCTGGAGCCTGATACTGCCAATAAAAGACTAATGATATGTGAGACCACAGCTTAGTTAGATACAAGCAAGCAGGATTTAAGAAAAGCCTTATAGAAAACACTAAAATTGAAGTAATGGGTTACAGACTAGAAGAGCAGACACAAAATTGTTTGAGTTTCTTTTAAGATAACATGCCAGGGCTTAGATATGATAATAACATTTCCCTTGTTTTAGGAAAACAAGCTTATGACAATCTATGAAAAAAATGGCTTTTAATATATATATGTCCAATGTATTTTTCAATATACATTTAATACATTTCTAATATATGACTAATAATAAAAAATATTTTCAAAATTGTGTTATTCTTTTTCTAAAACCCAACTCTAAATACTAATTAAATATGTCAAATCTTATGAGACAGATAACAGAGTACAGAGCTCACTCTAACTAAAAGAAGAATCCAAATACATTCTATAGGTGACCTTGAAAATGGAAAATTACAAGTGCTTATTCTGTTGTTTGAACCAAAATTTTTGTGATCCTAAAAAGCTTCATTGAGAAAAATTGGCACAGTGTTAAAGTGACCCAAATAGAGATGCCAGGAAGAATAAGGAAGGCTTTGTGTTAATTCTTAAGTTCCATCTCCCAACTATATCTTATTCAAATTCATGCATGATTTGCTAATATCTTCCACCTGCAACTGCATGCATTTGTGGTTGCAACTGTTGTAGATTTCTGCCACCCTTAATCGAACAGCAACCTTATTCTGTTTCTGTAACACACAGAGACCGCACAGTTATGTCTGCACTCATTTCCATCGTCTAATGTTTGCCTGGCAGGGGGTTCAACCTGTGGCCCACAGGCCCACAGGCCACAGGTGGTCCTGGATGGCTACAAATGCAGCCCAACACAAAATCATAAATTTACTTAAAACATTATGAGATTTGTTTGTTTTTGTTAGTGTTTGTGTATTTAATGTGTAGCCCAAGACAACTCTTCTTCCAGTGTGGCCCAGAGATGCCAAAAGGTTGGATACCACATGTAAAGTATAATCACAGACCATAGCAATTTGTAGGGATAGTGCAGAGGTCCATCTGAGAAAAATGTCTTTCTCAGATCCATCAGGTCCACCAGCTACCAAGATAGATGGATTGATACATAGGCAGGTAGGTACATAGAGGAGAGATAGGTAGATAGATCTCAAGTCCAACATTGCCAGCCTCCTACCCATGTGAAAGGCGCTTCTAAATCTTGTATCAAGACCTTCACTTGTTTGTCACACTTTTATCATCAATCCCTTACCCTTTTCTTACATATAGTAAAGATTTTATCCCCAGTGGAACAAAGAACTTGAAAGGCCAGTCAAAATGTAACCAAAATGCAGGTTCATCTGCCTCCTGCAAAGAATGCCACACTCGTGAGACAGGTGCTGGTGCAAAAGGAAAGAGGTTTATTCAGGTGCTGCCACCTGGGAGAATGGTGGATTCCCATCTCAAAGACCATCCCCCCTTCCTGTTCCAGCCCAAGATTTTTAAAGGGATAGGGTGGGGAGAGCTTTTTTTTTTTTTTTTTTCTTTTCAGTCCAATTATCTTTCTAGATTTTGGCTGCTTCGGCCCTACCATTCATCTTTTGAGGCTTTTGTGTGCACGGTGTAAGAACACCTCTCTGCACCATCTTGGTGAATGGAGGAGACCACCCTGACTGCCTACAGTATCAGGGTTAGTGGAGGTGGCAGGACCTGCCATTAGGAAGCTTGGAGATACCACAGCCCTTAGCCCACTTCCTGTCCCTGGACGGGTGTTCTGTACATGTGGGGGAGCTGGTTGGAGTACTTGGGGGTCAACCCTGGATCCCAGCGCACCCACATTTTCTGCACAGCTCCCAGGAGGTCCACCCCTCTGAAGTGGCCGGCAAGGCTATGCTCAGCGTGCTGCAGGCTGCAGCCGACTGTGACTACCTTAGGTAACAAAAAGTTATCAACCCACCTGAAATCGATATCATTTTATTAACCAGTGTCACTCCAATAAATTCAAGTTTTAAAAAAAAGAAGAAACAATAATTAGGTCCAGAATTACAAAAACAAAAATTTATCAATCCAACCTATAAGTAAAAAAACGCACATAAAAAGTACTGTTCCAGTGTTCTTGGGTCAACCTCTTACCTCTCTGAAGGAAGAAATGTTTGAATGGAGAGCCCCTGGCAGTCTTACAGGTTACAATCTGAAAAGAATTGATACTTTGAGTGCAAGATTTTAAGAGTAGAGGATTCTAAGCATGGTTTTAGGATTCTGCCTTCCAATCAGCACAATATAACACTGTTTGACACGTGCATTTTCACTCCAAAAAGCATGCAGAGGAATGCGTGTGGTGAAAACCTGATTCTGACTTTTGTAAACTGGCCCCTTTCTCTCTTCCTCTTTCCCTAAATCCCAACATGCTGGCGAAGTACAAATTCTGTGAGGACAGGTAAATTTCATCACTTGTAGAAATTAGCCAGCTATGTAGGTAGCAGAACGAAGTGATTTGTAGACTCTACCACGTTTCTAAAAATAACAGTAACAATTACTCCAATGGTGCTTCTTAAAATGTCTAAAACTCTTTCAAAAATAACTTAGGAATGCTATCGAATTATCATTTTTTTTGAAGTCACCTGTTAATTGCCATAAAACTTTCTCTGTTGACATAATTTGTTGCAGTTATTCAGTCTGTTAAAGGTGAAACAATTTTTACATAATCTGGGGTGGAGGGAGGCATAGAAATCCAATTTTGTAAATTGCATAACATTTTGAACATGCTTGGAGAGTTTTCTATCTGAAGGGGGAAAAAAGCCCATACTGAGTCCATTTGAAAGAGGGAACAAGAATGTAATATTACAACTAAAACTTGCAGCCAGGCCATTGTGACTCAGTTGGTTGGGCGTCATCCTGCAAAGCGAAAGGTTGCCAGTTCGATTCCAGTCAGGACACATGTCTGGGTTGTGGGTTTGGTCCCCGGATGGGGCATGTATAAGATGCAACTGATTGATGTTTCTCTCTCACATCAATGTTTCTCTGCTCTCTTTCTGCCTCCCTTCCCATGTCTCTAAAATATAAATAAATAAAATCTTTTTTAAAAACATGTCTACTTGATCTTCTCAGTATTTTTATCTTACTCTTTAGATTTTCTTAAAGTTAATTCCATTGTATAGAATAACATAACCTGATAAGGATACGTATATATATTGCATGTGCATACAAGTTACTTAGAATTCATAATAAAGTATACCAATTTAGATATATTTCAATTTTGCTTATATTCCCCCCACATAGAAATTAAATGTGTTATGTCTATGGATTGTGAAAGTGCACTACAGCTTGAAGCAGTATAAAAAGTCTTTAAGAACACAGGTTCTGGAGTCAGCTATATTTGATTCCTACCTCTTTGAGTAGCCTTGGGAAAGTTGCCTATGAATTTTAAGACTCAGTTTCATCAGCCATAAAAGAGGGATAGTAATAGTCCCATCCTGAAAGACTTATGGCATATAACACACTTTACACAGGGCAGATTGATCAGCCCTGGAATGGTACAATATCAGCCAGTTCTTGCTAAGATAATACTGTGTAACAGCTTCAAACTCTGAGGTGTGTTTGTTACTCCAGTTCCATATCAGAAGCTGATGGACTGCAGCTCTGTGGGTCTGCGGCTCTGCTCCAGGCAGCAGGTGGGTGATGGATTGGCTGCACATGTCTGCTTCGCTGGGAGCCAGGCTGGAGACGTGGCCCCTATTTAATAATGTTGTTCACATGGTGGAGGACAGAAGCTCAAGGGTAGTCGTGGGAATACACACCACCTCTTAAGTGCTCAAACAGACACACTGTTGCTTCTCAAATTTCATCTGACCCAAGTGGGTCACATGGCCAAGCTCCAAAGTCAATGGGGCAGGGATAGAGACTCCCACCAAGAGGAAAGAAAGTCCAACAGCAAAGGGTATCTATGGGTAAATATTTTATTTAAGGGGAAAGGTGAAGATTTGTGACAACAGCACAATTTACTATGGATGCAAATGACAAAAACAGCTTAATGTACTTTGGTTACAAGGGAGAAGAGATGACACTTCACACCAGTCAGAATGGCCATCATAAACAAGTCAATAAACAAGTGTTGGAGAGGATGTGGAGAAAAGGGAACCCTAGCGCACTCTTGGTGGGATTGCAGACTGGTGCGGCCACTATGGAAAACAGTATGGAATTTCCTCAAAAAAACTAAAAATGGAACTGCCTTTTGACCCAGCAATTTCACTGCTAGAATATACCATAAGAATCCTGAAACTTCAATTCAAAAGAACCTGTGCACCCCAATGTTCATAGCAGCACAATTTACAAAAGGCAAGTGCTTTGAGCAACCTAAATGCCCATCAGTAAATGAGTGGATAAAAAAGCTGTGGTACATTTACACAATGGAATACTGCACAGCAGAAAGAAGGAAGGGACTCCTACCCTTCACAACAGCACAGATGGAACTAGAGAGCATTACACTAAGTGAAGTAGGACAAGCGGTGAAAGACAAATACCATACGATCTCACCTATAAGTGGAACCTAATCAACGAAACAAACAAGCAAGCAAAATAGAACCAGAGACATGGAAATAAAGAACAATCTGACGGTAACCAGAGGGGAGGGGGAAGGGGAGTAATGAGGGAAAGAACAGAAAGGGTCGTCAAGGAACATGTGTGAAGCACCACGAACAAAGCCAAAGAGGGGAAAGATTGAGGGTGTGAGGGGGAAGTGGGGGCTGGAAAATGGAGACAGCTGTACATGAACAACAATTTTAAAAAATCTAAAAAAAAGCAGGGGAGGAATTTGCTAAGAGACTATGTTGGGGCACCCAATACAATCAAAGAAAGGGAGGAACAAGTAAATCATGGACAGAGTAGGCACATAGTTGGGCTGCACAAATAGTGGGAAGAGCATTGGCAGTGAGAAGAAACATTTCACTCCACATCTCTTTCATACCTCCAGGTGTTGGCTTCATTCCCCACCCCCACCAAAGACTGAATCAATCACATAGCAGAAAACATAGTGCTTCTGGCTCCTGAGTCACACATGACATGTTTTCCCCACAGAGGGTAACTCCCTCTCTTTATCACTTCTGGTTATAAAGTCCTAGAGAAGAATCTTGACTCAATCAGGTGCTTGTGTAGAACAACTAGAGTCACATGTCTCATCAAGTCCAAGCTGGGGTCATTTTCCACAGGAGCCAAGGCTGGTACTGTGTCGAGACAAATGTTTGCCATGAGGGGCTGTAGTATCTGTATATATTCAAGAGTTAGAAATTATTTCTAGAACAGGACTTATTTTGCTTTATACATTTAAATGCATTTTTTCATGTAGCACAATAATTCTATAGGGCAATGTTCAGTGATACAAGCGGGAACTTCACATACAATTCTGAATGGCCTTTAGAGGCTCGTGTACCTGGCCGAGAAGCAGCCTGCTTTCATGAAAAGGATACTCGATGGGCAGCAAGGAAGGAGATCTGGGGGAGAAGCTGGCTTGTTGCTGACTTGCTAGGTTACCACAAATTAGTTGCTTAAATGCATCAACTATCTTTACAGACTTACTCTCTTCTCCCCTTGCCTGCATTCCATTCCCAGCTATACTTTTCAACCCAGGACAATAAATATTTTTCTGTCAGTCTTCCTTTTGGTTTGTCTACATTTTTTTACCTGGTCTCATTCCAAAAGGAAGCCTCGGGGGAAGCCTAAATAGGACCTTGCTTCTGCAACAAACTTGTTCAGGATTCAGGTCTGAGCTTATAGTGGATTCTGTTCTGCTACTTGGCCATGACCCTTGCTTTGGAAACCCAATTTTTCCAGGCTCTTTTCTCAGTCTCCAGCACCTTTCTGGTGGTCTGGTGCTTCCTACATTTCTCAGTCTCCTTTCAATCCTATATTCATGCTTGAAGGAAGGTAAGGAAAGAAAGAAAGAAGGAGAAAGTTTCTAAGCTGAAATACACATCAAACCTAAGTGGTAAAGAGTAAAGGCTTGGAACAAGACTATCTGGTTCCAAGTTCAGGCACAACCAATCATCATCTGTGTGGGGTGGTCCAAGTTGTTTATGCTCCTGTCAATCTACATCCTCATCTGTAAAAAGGGCATAAACGTAGTACTGTGTCCTACGGTTTTGTAAAGGTGAAATGAGTTAACACATTACAGAGTATTAGAACAGTGCTTGGTACATAGCAAGTGCTCAGTAAATGTTAACTATTTTTAACTGGTCTACACTAACATATAGTTGAGGTATGTTTGCATAACTATATATAAAATACACCTACAAGCATGATGTATATGTAAACATACACATAGATACATGTATACCTAATATACACATACATGTATATGGGTAAAGAATTGGCCTCTCTCAAGGGGGAAAGATCATTATGAGATGATTTTGAATTTGCATTAATGCAGTATTTCCCAGGTCACATTTCTTCTTAACGGCTAAGCAGCAAACAGAGCCTGGAAGGTTCATACAGATGGCTATTGTATTTGGGGTACAGATGGCTTCTCTACAGTCCTGCCAGGGGACTTCTGGGTTCACCTTGAAGTGTATACAACAACATAGTTCTCTTGGCAGTACAACCGCCTGATGGGACTAGGCGAGTCTGAAAAACCACTCTCCAACTCAGCCGGGTGCATCTCGGGAGGAGTCAACGAGAAGAGTGCTGGGGTACCTCCCTGCCCGCCACATCCTGTGCACCCATCCTCAGTTGAAGAACATCACGCCTTCTCATAATTTTCAAACTATCTGCTGTCTGACTCCACTGAAAGATTTTTGAATTGATTATTTTTAACTAAGATACACCCACAGAGGTGAAATATAAAGAAATTTCTGAAGTTTTTATAAGAAGTGAGTGTTTTAAATTTCTGACAAATTTTTATTATTTAGAAAAATAAAAATATCATTTCAATGGTATTCCCTTGGGGAGTGGATTTTCAATGTAGAAAACTGCATATTAAAGCAGTTAATGAAGCCAGGTATCTTCACATTATCTGAACAATGTCAGTAGTCTTCGATTATTTACATACTTGATATTTCAAATATGGACATTTAAAAAACTGCAACAAATGAGACAAAATACATGGGGTAGCTGTATAGCATAGCGATGAATAGTACAGACTTCAGCAAAATTCAGAAATGAGTATAAATTTCAGGTCCATGACTTTAAAAACTATCTTTGCTTATTTTTTACACACAGTCTTTTACTATTTGATTATTTTTTTAATTTTTGACATACCTAAAATATAATGGTACAATTAATGCCTGTATGTCATACTATAGTAAACATAAAGACATTTTTTTCACTTAATCACAATGTCAATATTACCCCTAATAAAGCTACAGTAATTCCTTGCTATCATTTAATACAGACTCCATACTTAAGTTTCCCCAGAAATCTCAAAAATATCTTTTTGTGTTGGTTTGTTAGAATCACAATCAAAACAGGGACCACGTGTTACATCTGTTGGATGTCTTTTTTAAAATTATAGAATTTTTATGATCTATAGTAAAATTCAGCTTTCTGGTATACAATTCTGTGAGTTTAAATAAATGGGTGAATTTGTATAATCACCACAATCAGATACAGGTTCATCTCTGAAAAAAAAAAATCCCACTTGCCACCTCATTATGGTAACTGTCTTTCTCCAGTAGCTGCTGAATTATTTTCCATCCCGGTATTTTTACATTTTCCTACATGTCATATAGTCCTGAGTAGTATTCCACTGCTTAAGTACACCTCAACTTGTTTATCTGTTAACCAGCCAAAGGACATTTGGGTTGCTTCCAGTTCAGGAGAGTATAAAGAAAACTGTTACAAACTTTCACATACAGGTTTTTATGTGAATATTTTCACTTCTCTTAGGTAAATACCTAAGAGCAGGATTACTGAATCGTTGGTAAATGCATGTTTAACTTTGTAAGAAATGGCCAACCTATTTTCCAAAGTGGCTGCATCACCCCGCATTTCCAGTGGTCCCTGCCCGCTCTGGGTGCGGGATGATTTCCGGGGCTCTGCAGGCGGGCCAGCACTGGGTTGTCACTCTTCTTACTGCAGCAGACATTCTGGGGGTGGGAGAAGTGCCGCATCTCTGGGTTGCAATTTTCATGTTCCTGAGAACTAAGTAATGTTGAGAATATTTTATATGCTTACTTACCTACCATATATTTTATTTAGTAAAATGTCTTTTCAAATCAGTTGCTCATTTTTTAAATGGGCTGGGTTGGGTTTGGGGTTTTTTTTTTTTTTTCCTCTCTTTGGTGAGTTTTAAAAGTGCTTTATATATTCTGGATACAAATACTTTGTCAGATTTGTAATTTACATACATTTTCTCCCAGTCTTGGAAGACTCGTCCTCTGATTCTTTTAAGAGTGTCTTTCACAGTGTAAAATATTTGCACTTGGATGATGTCCAGTTTGTTGAGTTTCTCTTCTATGGATCTTGCTTTTGGCATCACGTCAAAGAACACTTTGCGTAACCGAAGGTTACAAAAACTTTCCCCTCTACTATCTTCTAAGAGTTTTCCAGTTTTATATTTTGCATTTAAGTTTATGATCCATTTCAAGTTAATTTTTACATAGGTTCCAAGGCATAATTCCAGGTTTACTTTTATATGTATGATTATCCAATTGTCTTGGCACAATTCATTGGAAATCCTATTGTTTCTCTAGTGAAAAGCCTTTTGCCCTTGCAAAAATCACTTAATCATATTTGTGTGGGTATATTTGTGTGGGTGGACCATTCTGTTCTTTTGATCTATGTATCTAGATGTTAAGGAAACCACATTGTTTTGATTACTGTAGCTTTAGAGTAAAACTTACTTTAGAGTAAGTTTTGGTATAAGATAGAGTGAGTTCTCTGATTGTTCTGTTTTCAAAATTGTTTTGGCTTTTCTAATACTTTTGGCTCTGTATATAAATTTTAGGATCAACTTGTAATTATGTACAAGAAATCCTTTTGTGATTTTGACTGGGATCATATTGAATCTATAGATCATTCTGGGGAGAATTGGCATGCTAACAATATTTTTTCTTCTAATATATAAATATACCTTTCATTTACTTAGATTTTATTTTATTTCTTTGAGGAGGTTTTATCTCTTTCAGCCTTGTAGTTTTTCACATATAGATATGGTACAAATATTTTAATATTTATATCTAAATAAATATTTTGTTTTTGCTGTTATTATAAATAACACTATTTTTGATTTTGATTTTTAGTTATTCCAACCAGTATATAGAAAAACATTTGTTACTGTATCCTAACCTTGTATACTGTGACCTGGTAGATTCAATTATTAGTTCTAAAAGTTTTTTACAGATTCCATGGAATGTTTTATGTAGACAATGAAGTCATTTGGGAATAGATACAGTTTTTATCTCCCTTTTTAAGTCTGCGTTCCTTTTATGTATTTTCTTGCCTTACTGCACTGGCCTGGACTTTCAGGAAGCGTCCTTGCCTCTTCCTGGCCTTAGAGGGAGAGCACTCAGCCATTCACAACTTTCCCCTGGAGAATGTTGCTTTCTTGTTGTAGCAGGCAATCTCAGGTCAAACTTACTTAGTTTGACCCACTTAGGTCAAACTGCAGGTTCTGTTTTACCTTCTTTTAGTGGTGGATGCAATGTCAATTTAGTTTTCCAAGCCTTTACTATGCTGTTCGAGTTTTCTCTGCTTACCCACAACACATAGGTTGCTCTGGTATTCAACCAGCGGATCACTTACGTGGAGTGCAGTTCTTGAACAGCTGCCATGTACAGAGCTCAGAGACGACCCTGGGACTGCAAAAGCAGAGCTAGACGGCCCCTTCTCTCTGGAATGTGGAATTTGTCCTGCAGTCTCTGGCCCTGCTGTCTGTTTCCTTTTCCACTGTCCAGAGGGTGGAATTCTCAGGATTTAGCATCTCACACTGATGTGCAGTTCCACACGCTGAAGCTGAGGTCATCATGCATCGTTATTCAAATTTTGACTTTTGTCTGCAGTCCACCCATTTTCAGGATTCTGATGTCATTGTTTTTTGTATTCTGTCCACAGTATTAGTTGTAATCAAGATAAATATCAAGTGTAATCAATTTAGTGCATCTTGTGCAACATTGGTAATCACCTTGAATCTCTTTTAATCTAGAAAGTCCCCCATCCTTTTTTCACTGTGCTATTGGCTTTTTGAAGAAATTGAATCTGTGGGGCATTGCCAGTCTGGATTTTTTTTTTTTTTTTGCTTCCACATATTCTTATTCAACATTGTTTCACCTATATCTTTTCATCGATATATTTTCAGTAAAGTAAACACTGACTCCAAAGGCTTATTTACCTGTGTAAATGTTGACAAGTTTCTTTAGGTCTTTGTACTTTGGTTTATTTTCCCGGAGGTATAGAATTGTTTTGAAGAGTAAACAGAGTAATACATATAAAAGGATTTCTAAAATAGAGCTTTAATATATGCAAAAACCTGAATGTAGTGACAACTAAACAAGAACTTCCTTTTACTCAAGTGACTGTAAGTACAATAGTATATCCATACTATTGAATTTGGTTTTCTAAGCTAATATTTTATTGAACATTTTTACATTTGTGTTTATAAAGAATACTAGTCTGTAGTTCACTTTTCTGATGATATCTTTACTCAGTTTTGAAATCAGAATAATACTGGCTTCATAAAATGAATTCAGAAGTGTTTCCTACTCTTTTCACTGAAAAAGTTATATACAATTGTATGATTTCTTCCTTAAATGTTTGATAGGCTTCAACTACGAAGTTACCTGTGCTTTATTTGTGAAATAGTTTTTAATTATAAAGTCAATTCTTATACTGAGAGATTTTTATATTGATATTGCTATTTCCTCTTGTGTCAGTCATGATTATTTGTGTCTTTCAAGGAACTTGTCTATTCATCTAGGTTGTCAAATTCATTAGCAATTGTCCATAAAATTCCCTTATTATTTTTTTAATGGCTGGATATTCTCTAGTGATTACTTTTATTTCATCCCTAATATTGGTAATTTGTCTGCTTTCTTTCTTCCTAAGCAGTCTGGCAAGAGGTTTATCTATTACATTAGTCTTTTCAAATATTAGTTATTCATCTAAACATTTTATCTATTGTTTTTCTAACTTCTATTTTATTGATTTCAGCTCTTATCTTTGTCATTTTCTTCTTTTTACTTGTGCTGGGTTTAATTTACTCTTCTCATGGTGGAAGCTTAGATCATTTAAGACCTTTTTTATTTTTATTTTTTTCCCTGGGCAAAACACCAGTGGTGGCTGACCTTGGCCTAAACCACCTGAGAAACCCCAGAGTCTATGCACCCAGTGTACAGCTATAGATCACACCAGAGCAACACTACCAGGCTCCTGCACAGCTGACCCTCCATGGAGGTTGGTGGTCAGTTGTCACAGCCAGTCCTTGCAGCTGACTAGCCTGGGTAAATTCCTCCCCCTAACCTGCCAACAGCAATCAAGGCTCAACTACATGAGCAGGGTATATTCAGCCCAAATGAAGGGCACACCCTGAAGACCCAGCTTGGACCCTATAGGACACATACTACATTAGTCCATACTACCAAGACACTGAGTCAAAGCAGCTCTACCTAATATGTAGAAACAAACACAGGGAAGCTGCCAAAACATGGAGACAAAGAAACATGGCCCAAATAAAAGAACAGATCAAAACTCCAAGAAAAGAAGTAAACAAAATGAAGATAAGCAATCTATTACATGCAGAGGTCAAAACACTGGTTATAAGGATGCTCAAGGAACTCGTGAGGACCTCAACAGCATAAAAAAGATCCAGTCAGAAATGAAAGATACACTAATTGAAATAAAGAAAAATTCACAGGGAAAAAACAGTACAGTGGAGTAAGCCACGAATTAAATCAATGATTTGGAACATAAGGAAGCAAAATCAACCAACCAGAACAAGAAGAAAAAAGAATCCAAAAAAAATAAGAATAGCATAAGCAGCCTCTGGGACAACTTCAAGTTTTCCAACATTTGCATTATAGGGGTGCCAGAGGGAGAAGAGAAAGAGCAAGATATTGGACATCTATTTGAAAAAATAGTGAAAGAAAACTTCCCTCGTTCGGTGAAGGAAATAGACATGCAAGTCCAGGAAGCACAGAGAGTTCCAAACAAGATGGATACAAAGAGGCTCACCCAAGACACATCAAAATTAAAATGCCAATGGTTAAACATAAAGAGAAAATCTTGAAAGCAGTAAGAGAAGAGAAGTTAATTATCTACAGAGGAATTCCCATAAGACTGTCAGCTAATTTCTCAGATGAAACTTTGCAGGCTAGAAGGGATTGGCAAGAAATATTCAAAATCATGTAAAGCAAAGACCTTCCCAGACAAGAAAGTTACAAGAAATTCATCATCACCACACCATTGTTATATGAAATGTTAAAGGAACTTATTGTTTTAAAAAAAATCAAAACTATGACCAATAAAATGGCAATAAATACATGTCTATCAACAATTGAATCTAAAAAACAAATTAAGCAAACAAGAACAGAGACAAAATTATGGATATGGAGAATGTATTGATTCTTGACAGATGGGATTGGGAAAGGATGGTGAGGTAAGGGGACTAAGAAGTACAAATAGGTAGTTACAGAATAGCCATGGGGATGTAAAGTGCGGTATAAGAAATGGAGTAGCCAAAGAACTTATACGCATGACCCATGGACATGAACATCAGAGTAGAGATTGCCAGAGCAAGTGGGGGAGGGGGGATGCCGAGTGGAGGGGGACAAAGGAGGGAAAGTTTGGGACAACTTTAATGGCATAATCAATAAAATACAATTAATAGAAAAAAGAAAAAAGAAATTAATTGAGGCTTGTTTTATGGACCAGAATATAGTCCATCTAGGTGAATCTCCATCTTTATTTAAAAGGAATGTGTGGGATGGTGGGGAGGGGTGGGGGGCAAGGCAGAAAACTGTACTTGAACAACAATAAAAAAAGAATGTAAAGTATTTATTCTGCTGGTTGTGGTGGAGTGTTCCATGAGTATCAACTAAATCAAGGTGACTGATAATGTTGTTCAAATATTCCACCTCTCTGATGACTTTTTTGTCTATCAATTGCTAATGGATGGTATTAAATTCTCTGTGAGGTGGAATTAACTGCTTCTTCCTTTAATTTTGTCAAATCTGCTTCACACATTTTGATACTCTGTTATTCGATGAACAAATATTCATAATTGTTATATATTTCTTATGAATTGAACCCTTTATCTTTATTGTCTCTATCTCCAGTAATACAATATCTTTGAAATTAATTTTATTTTATATTAACAGACACTTAAGCTTTCTTGTGCTGATAATTTGCAATGCACAACTTTTTCCACACATTTACTATCAACCACTCTATATCTTTATATTTAAATGTAGCCTTGGTAGAAAACATATACGTCTCTTGGTTGGCTTTGCTTATTTTTTTTTTAATTAAATTTTATTTTAATTGTTGTTCTTATACAGTTTTCTGTTTTCTACTGCCATCCCATCCCTC
>PVKU01010310.1:0-53235 GCA_004027475.1 Anoura caudifer
GCAATTCACATAATTTTTTAAGTGACTGGGACAACATTTAAATCAGTAGTAAGTTTACAGTCATTGTTTAAATGTATAAAATGATAAACATACAAACATCCAACTAAGTTTGTTTTATATTTTTAAATTTAAATGATTAAGTGATTACAGGAAAACACAGATACATTTATAGTTAAATTAGAAAGTAAAATGAACACAAAACATCTTGTAGCTGTACAGTAAAAAGTCACAACTAAGAAAAACATAGTGAATATCCTTAATTCAAATCTAAAAAGGATCTTATATGTTACTTTTCTAAAACAATATGAGTAAGAGAGCCTTTGCTAGCAACTACAAAATACAAACAAAGAAACTGAGAAACATGTATTACCTGAAATCCTTACTAATATTGATTAGGAAGACAAAAATACTTAACAAGAAAAATAATAGTCTCTTCAACAAATGGTGATGAAAAAACTGGATAATAACATACAGAAAAATGAAAATAGAATGCTGTCTTACACCATGCACATTTATTTGAAATAGATTGATTAATGACTTACATAAGATTTCTTACATAAGATTTGACAGCTAAAAACCTTAAAAAGAGATGTAAAAAACGTTCCTTAACATTGTTTTGACAATGATTCTGTTTAATAAGAATAGCACAAACAACAGCAATGAATGTAAACAAGTGGATGCATCAAACTGAAAAAACTTCTGCACAGCAAAAGAAGCAGTCAACAAAATAAAAAGACGGCATATGGATTGCAAGAAAACATTTGCAAACCATATCTAGAAGGGCTTAAGATAAAAATATATAGAGAACTTATACAACTCAATAGCAAAAGTAAAAACAATCTTGTTAAAACATGAGCAGAGGAACTGAAAAGACATTTTTTCCAAAGAAGATAAACTAATGGTCAGTATGTATATGAAAAGATACCCAGTGTCACTGAAAGGAAAATACAAATCAAAAACAATGAGATATCACTTCACACTGATTAAAATGGCTGGCATCAAAAAATAAGAAATACATACTGATGAGGATGTAGAAAAAAGGAAAACTTGAGTCTGTCCAGAAAGTATACAGCCATGTACTATGAAATACAGAGATTTATTAAAGATACAAGACAGAAGAAACATTGTACACAGGACAAAGATGCCTCAGTCCCCTTCAAAGTAGACACCTTGGTACCTCACACAGTTCTCACATTTGCCATCAGCTGCACATTCACATATTCCTGAATTTCATCAATGATCTGAAATTGCCTCCTCTTCAAAGGTGATTTTAGTTTGAGAGCCAGAAGTCGCACAGAGCTGAGTCACCTAGGTGATTTGATGTTTCACCAAAAAACTCTGCATAGCAAAATTTGATGCAGATATGCGGATTCATTGCTTTACTCACTCAGTTATTTGGAATGCAATGGCCACACAGTACACGTGCTTATTCAGCTTCATCTACCACCCCCACTGATTAGTACAGTGAAGTTGTCTTTGTTCATGCATCCGCATTCCAGTCCACTCTCCTTGGCTGCCAGGTTACATCGATGCTGCGCAAACTGTTCTCATCACATTAACAGCAGCTTGATTTTTTTCTGGACAGACCATATATATATATTTATATGTGTATATATACACACATACATATTCTTTGTTCATTGAATTGTATGAGTTCTACACACACACACACACACACACACACTATTCAGACATGAGAAGGAATGAAGTCCTGCCATTGAATATTGAGAGAATTCTGTTAAGGAGAATAAATCAGACAGAAAAAGACAAATACTGATATGTGCAATCTAAAATTGCTGGACTTTGGTGGGGTAGAATAGGGGAGATTAATGGGGAAAATGGTGGGATGAATGTAATTGAACAACAACAACAAAAAAGCTCAACTCACAGAAACTGAAAAGGGAATTGTGGATACCATGGCTGGCGGTGTGGAGAAAATGGGGAGATGCTTTTCAAAGAACACAAATTTCTAGTTATATGGTAAATAAGTTCTTAGAGCATAATGGAGAGCATTGTTCATCGTTATCATAGTTAATAACACTTTGTAATGAACTTTAAATTTGCTAAGAGAATATACCTTTAATATCCCCACAACACAAAAAGAAATGTTAAATATGGAGCCTGAAGTAGCTGTTGACTAACACTAGAGTGGTAAGTAATCACATTGCAACATACAGGTTTATCAAATCAACATATTGTACACCTGAACTTATACAATGTTATATGCCAATTATATCTCAACAAAGCTTAGTATGAAAGAAAGAATAGATATTATTATGAAGAAACTAAACATCCAAAATTAGGAATATAGAAAGAAATAATAAAAATAAACAATTCTGTTCACATGATAAAGATAAAAATAAATGCTAGGCTAACTTCATAGAAGTAATTTGTAATTCTCCCTTGTCCTTAGAGCAGTCAAAAGGTCATTAGGATTACCCATTAATTAAAGACAGCATATTATCATTATCTAAGACTGTTCATTCAAGTCCTGTGTTTCTTAAGTAAGTAGTGTATTTTTCACAAGTTTATCTATCCCTTCTACGGTAACATACTGCTCACATTTCTGCCATAAGATCAGTGCTTATCATGCATTTATATATCCTAGAAAAATCATACATGGCATCCAGGTCCTAAAAATTATGTGCAAAATACTCACAATTCTTTGAAATAACTCTGTCATTTAATTTCTCCATTATCACTTTTTTTTATTTATCAGTTTGTTCTATCTCCACTTCTTAATTTAGTAGTTTGATTTATTTTGTAATTCTTGTGAAGATCTGGTTTTTGTATTGTAACGACCTACAGTTGTTTTTTCTATTTCAAAATACATTGATTTAAGTAAGTTATTAAATAATAACAACAAATACAACAATCAAAAGTCACTGGGTGTTTCCTGTCAGTGAAGTGCCATTCTAACTGTTACTCTGCTAGGTAGGTATTCTTATTATCCTAGTTTCATGTGACGTTTAAGTAAGCTTAAGAAATTTAAGAAAAACATGCTATGCCACAAAGGTAGGATTTGAACTCCTTTATCTTCTAACAGTTAATTGTTTTTTTTCAGATTCAAATGTTATAGAACCCCAGCCTTTGCTGTTCTGAAACAGTTGGGGGGACTGACTGCCCACCACCAGGAAGCATGACTCCCAGTGCCAGAGTTTGATGAACAGGAAAGGAATTGCTTATTTAACAGTTATACAGAGTTAGAACGATGGCAGAATTCTGCCATTAAGTCCCACTCCCTTTAAAACACTCACAAATACAGTGCCCTTCTCTGCTTTGCCAAACCAGGCCAGTTTCAGAATATGCCAATCAAATACACCATCATTCAGAAAATAGAAGTCCATGGCTCAGTATTCCCGGTCACAGCTCAGCATTCAGGCATTTTCCATTAATCTGTGCTTAGTTGGGCAGGTCCCCCAATTCCTACCACCATCAGCCATGTCTCTGTGTTCTCCAGCTCTTAATCCAAAACCACATGGCAGCTCCTTACACACCAGACCTCATGGAGGGCTCATGGGGCCTTTCCATACCCTTTCAAACCACATGGCCAATCTACCCCCTCATGGCTGTTGGCCTTCATTTAAATCCTGACCCAGAGCCTTCCACATGACCCCATTTCTGACTCCTCCCACCACAGGCTACATTCTGCCAGACCTCTGTACAGTTTACATTCTCTCTGCTACCATTATCAGTCAGGGCAGGCACGGCCTGGTGACACAGGGGGAACTGCCTTCCTGTCTCTCACGCAGGCACTGTAATAGGGGAACCACCTCCCTGCCTTGCACAGGCACTGTGAGTTCCCCATTTCTATATCACAGCTACACCGGGAGTCAAAGCCACATCCATCTTCCTCTCTCCAAGCAAGCAGCACAGCTTTTTAACATAACTACAAAGCTAGCCAAGCTGTCACAGATAATGCAGAGTACCTCTCAGTGGCCATCCTCCACTTCTTCCGTTCCCCAAGCCAAGGTGCATGGGGGACTTCTCCACTTTGGGAACCTCTAGCTCAACACCTCATTACCCAAAGATCACATGTCTACACCATTTTACTACCCAACCTCTTAAAGACAATTTTGTCTGATACTGAACAATCACCCTAAATACACTAAATACAATCATTGAGATAAGTGAAAAATTCAGTAGTCAATTTATTGTTGTTAGATTTCATGTAGCTTCACTGATATACCTGATTAGCTATGTACTAATTTATTCAGTAGTTCAGTCATCTCTCTGTCAAGGCCAATCAGCAAACAAATGTAAAGTTGATTTCTCATAGCCTTATTCTCTAAGGGATTGTTCTGTAAATTTGTGGTCTTACAAATCCTTTAACCACACTTGCCAGAAAGAATTATTACTATCCTCATTGTACAAATGTGAGCTTTGAAAATCATAAAGGCAACGACTTTCTCTAACTGAACCTAAGACTGCCAACTCAGATCCAGAGTTTTTCCATTTGTGTATGGTATTTCCCCAGGGAAGGTCAGAAAATGAAAAAAAGGTAAAGGTTAGCAATATAGAAACCGTCAGAATTTTCCTACTCTTTCAACCAAATACTGTATAGAAAGAGAATAAAGAAACTTATAAGAAAAGATGCTTTTATTAAAAATGAATAAAATTTATCCTTAAACTTTAAATTTCTTCCTTATTTAATTAATTTATTTATTATGTATACAAAATATTAACCCAAATCTATAAGTCAGGACTGCTTTTTTTAAAAGTATACTTAGTAAAGTGCCATCTTCAAATCATTTTATCTTGTTTCCACTTCTTCATACTTGTGACATATCCCTACCCACCTCTATAATGACCATTTTCATTTGTTTCTGGTTTAAATTTGCTTCTTCATTTTGCACAATGAAATCCACATATTCTTGTTATTCCTTGTTTATGCATGAAATGTGTGTACAATAAACAATCATTTGCACTATGCTCTTCTCAGGTGGTATACTCTAAAAATCACTCTACTTCAGCTGATATGTGTTTCTCATTCTCATTGCAGTCTACTGGGTGGATAATAGGCCATAGTCTATTCAACAATTTTCATTTTTATGGACATATAGGTTGTTTCCAACTTTTACAATTACAAACGATACACTTATCAATGTTTTTATTTTGTGAAGAGGTTTACACTCAGGGTAAATTCCTAAAAGTGGGATTGCTAGATTAATTGGGAGTTTTGCTAAATATTTCTAATTCCCTTCCAAATGAGTTCTACCAGGATGCATTTCTACCGCTACTACCTGAGGATGGCCGTTTCCCTGCAGAGGCACTGAAAGAAAGTATTGTCATAGTTTTAATATTCATGTATCTGACATTTCACCCCTCTGATAGATAAAAATGGTATCTCGGTAGTTTTAGGGTTTTGTGGCTTCCACCTTTTTGCTGATTCCCTATCTATTAATGCATGCTATACATTATTTTTTAGAGACTTTAAACATATTGACCATTTATTTTATATTCATTGTCTGAGAGTTTTAACATCTGGACAAACTGAATCTGGTTCTGCTTATTTCTTTTTTGTTATTGCATGTGGTTTCTTTTTGCCTGTTACTTTTTGGTTGAGAGCTGGGTATCGTGTATAGAACAGTAAAGACTGAGGTATTTGGTTAGGGTTATGTTAATCTATTCAAGAGTTAAGTCGGTTTCAAGATTTTGTTCTTGCTATGGTTATCCTTAGTCCAAAACTGTTTCTGAATTCTCCTACCATTATTCTGTGCTTCAGTAAAGAGTGGCTGCCAGACGGTTTATTTTGAGGGTTTATTGCCCTAAGATTTAGACTTTTCTGATTAGCCAAAACCTCGGCGAGAGCCTCTCTCCAAACTCTTGCCCATCTCCAGTGGTAGACTGCTGTTAATTGGTCCTTGATGCTTTCTAATGCGATGTGGAGAGAGTGGTAGGGTGGAGAGGAATTTCTGGATGTTTTATTTTAACGTTGTAGATAGGTACCATAGATCTCCGTCTCGGGGTTAGGATTTTGTAGTGATGCTGCCTTCCCCGGGGAATCCTAGGAAGTTTCCAGTGATTTAGGTTCTGTACATTTCCCTGTCCCTTCTTCAGGGGTAGAAAGCTTTTCCTTGTTTGTTGGTTCGTTTGTTTTTATTTATGTTTGTTTTTTTGTTTGTTTTTATTTTTTGTTCTGTCTTCTGTTTCCTTCACCTTGCTAGCTAAGCAATCTTGGTGGTGCTTTCCCACAGTAGCAGCTCCTCCTGCCCCCGGCACAGGAGGGAGACCTTTTCCACTCTCCCGACTGTCTTGGACCTGTGGTTTCCCAGGCTCTGTACAACCCCACTGGCCAACAGCAATTTATTGAAAATTTTAGCTGAAAACTCCTTATCCCTTTATCATAGCTCAGTCTTCATCCCGGGCTCTGACCCGGATTAGTTAGTGCGTTGTGTCCCTCCTCTCCTTTGAGGTACCTTCCGTTAGATTGTAGGCCAGTTGGTTATCCTGCCATCGCAGCTCACATGGGGTCAAGGAAATGTACACTTCTGTAGATTACATGGGGTTTTCCTATTGTTAGGTTGGGACTGACTCATTTTAAACAGCTGGAATTCCTGAGTAATGAAATTAAACATCCCTTTCTATGTTTAGGTATGACTATATATATGTACATATTTATACAGATATAATATATGTAACCTATATATAAATATATACATATATTATAGAGATATATATTCCATTTTTGTATTGCACTATTGTCATTATTTTCTTAATTTTACTTATTTTAATAGGCAAATTAAATTTTCCATGCCTCTGGTTAGAATCAGAGGCATGGAAACATGGAGCAGACTGACAGCAATCAGAAGGGAGGGAGGAGGGTGATAATGGTGGAAAGAAGGGGAAGGACTAGTGAAGGAACACGTATGAATGATCCAGGGACATGAACAACAGTGTGGGAATTGACTGTGGGAGTGGGGGGTAGGATGGCTGGAAAAGATCAAAGGGGAAGAAATTGGGACAACTGTAATAGCATAACAATAAAAAAATACTATATTGCACTGCAAAAAAGTTTTCATCCACATTTATTGTTCAAGCATGTATTTGATATCAATTATGTTAAAATATTTGATAATTATTACATTCCTCATGTAAAAATGTATTATTTGTTTTATTCTTTATCCTTTTTTCAAGTTATGATTTTTATAGTCTTTTTCCAGTGATTTTCCTTGTATTTAGATCTTTTAAAATGTAGTAACCTTATTTTCTGTTTGTCTATCTTTAAATGAATTCTTTAACTTATAATTTTTTTTTCAAAATTCAAAGTAACTATTAATAATTGGTATTTGGGAGTAAAAATTAGAATTCTCAGGAACTTCTAAATAATTAATCATCCTTTATTGTATATCACTTTAGCATATTTCTAATAATTAAATAATAAAGTTAGTACCATTTACACAGAACTGAGTACTAGCAAATTATCAGATAATGTTAAATGCCAGAAAATGTTATTGGTTAGTATTTAAATAACATCACATTGGCTATCCTAACAAGATTAACAGTACTCTTCGAAGTTACATTTCATAGTTGCCTGAAGGACAATTTTGCATCCAAATTGTTATTATTGAAATAACATTCATAGAATTTGTATAAAATATACACTATTTGCACATTTATTAATATTCATTTCATTTACAAGAATGACTCACCATTAGCAGCAGACAAGGGCATTTAAAAATTTAAAAACTTACAAATGATTTCTTGGTTTTAATGGGTTATTATTATTAAAATATTTTACATGTAAAAAGCAGGTCATTACATTTCTACCTTCTATATTGGTGTTTTCTTTCTGAAATATAATAAACATAATTATAGTACATTTTGGATATGTGTTTAGAGAAAAAGAAACAACAGCAGCCTAATGATAGAAGCTAAATTAAATGGTCTTGCACAAAACCCGTCCTGTGGATTCCTGAGTGTTAAGGATTGGAAGACCTCCGAAGTGCTTGTAAACAGGATGTGGGTATATTACATTTTTTATGAAATTTTATATAATAATGTATTCATAATGAACCTTAAGCTAAATCTTATACCTTATACAAAGATTAATTCAATATGCAATATTTAAATTCAAAATGTAGACCTACATTAAAAAAATAACACTTGGAGGCATAGAGATGGGTCAAAAATTCTTAGACATAACAGTATGATCAATATCCCTGCTTTAAAAAAAGGAGGGTAATTGGACTTCATTAATAATCTTTGCTCTGCTGTTAAGGAAATGGAAAGATGAGCTACAGACCGGGAGAAAGTTCTCACAAGCCATATTACTGACAAATTTATACCTCAAACTATCACTTAAAAGAATATATAGTTGGCAAATGTGCATTTAAAAAAGATAATCAACACCACTAAGGTATAAGAGAAACATGTTTTAGGACCATGATGAGATAGCACTACACCTCCATTATAATAGCTAAAATAAATATCTAACGATAACACAAAATGCTGGCAGGGACACAGAGATACTGGTTCTCTCCTACATTGCTGGTGGGAATGGAAAATAAAATAGTCACTCTGGAAAATCATTACACAGTTTCTTATAAAACTAAATATGTAATAATCACATAACCAGCTCATCACACTCCTGGAAATTTGCACCACAGAAATGAAAACATACATCTTTTGATTACTTGTTACTATGTTTATAGAATAATCTATTTTTTTCTGTAAGAGAAAACCTTTTTTATTTTCAAACTAATGACTTGCAAAACTTAGTAACCATGTTGTAGATACTTTTATTTGCTTGCTCACATTCTATTTGTGAATATGTTGTACATTTCAAAGAGGTTCACTAAACTAGAGCCAAAGGACGAAGATAGTAATAGAAACATAGTTTTAAAGATGCAGATCAAAGCCCTGGCTAGTGTGGGTCAGTTGGTTGGAGCATCATCCAGTAACCAAAAAGTTGCAGATTTGATTCCCAGTGGCAGCCCATGCCTAGGTTGTGGATTCGATCTTGGTCCTGGATTGGGTGTCTATGATCGTCAATCCAGGCGTGTACGGGAGGCAATCAATCAATGCTTCTCTTTCACATTGATGTTTCTCTCTCGCTTGCTTCCTTTCTCCCTTCCTCTGTCTTCAAAAGCAATGAAAAAAAAATGTCTTTGGGGGAGGATAAAAAAGGAAAAGCAAATATTTTGCAATATTTAATGTTTAAAATATGGTACAAATGATAAAGAGGGATATATTCATCTAAACATATAGTGCATTCAATTGTTGTGAAAAACTTACTAAACATATGTAGTTTAGAGAGGCTAAACTGTCTGTATAACACAATGTTGAGTATTGTATACCGACTAGTTCAGGACAAGAATTATAGGGATAAACAAAGAATCCAATTATTTAGTCAGATTTTAATGTGTTTACAAAACTGTTGGGTGTCATGGGTAGCAGTGGTAGGAGAGACACAAGAAGTAGAAAACAGATTTCTTTTATTTATGAGCTTTTTGGCTACTTGAGCAAACAGAAGCAGCAAGAAACCATACACACACACACACACACACACACACACACACCACACCACACACACACAGAGGAAACAAGTTGATGGGAAGGTATAATTAAATTAATTTAATCTTTAAGTACCATTTTGTAAATTGCATTACTGGCCCTAACTCTTTGTCAATAATTGGTGTAATAACAGAACTATGAACTGCATTCACTCTTTGCGATGTTACAAGTCCAGAGAGCTCACTACAGAGATAAAAGCCTTCCTGGTACTTTGTCAAGATGGTGTAGAAAAAGAGAGTCAGGAAAGAAAGGATGTGATTGGAGAACATAACCATCACTCATGCTGGAAGATGAGTTCCACTAAGGCAAGAACTAGAAAAACCAAAGTCTGATAGGGGAGATAAATATTTAGATATATTATTATTCCCAAGGTATAATATAAAGTTTTAAATGTGATTTCCAAAAAAAAATGAGATTAATTTTAACTGCAGGGAAGTCTTCGGATTTGAACTATTCTGCTGAAGAATGACAAAAGAATAGACAAGAGAATACTTCTTCAAGAAGATGAATTACAAGAAAAGGCACCAAGGCAGATCATCTTGTGGCATATTTGGAGACTAGTGAATAACCTAGTATCATGTGGGGTGCTACCATGAGAAATGAGTCTGGAAATGTAGGCAAGTTAAGTTACATAGTGGATATAAACTAGTATGTAGTACAAATTTTGAAACAAGAATGACATGATTATATCAGTATTTTAGGGAAAAAAGTCAGTGTTAGGATAAAAGAGAGAATAGAAGGAAAGATACTGAAATCAAGGAGACAAATTAAGAGGTGGGCAAGACTGGAAGAAGTAAGAGCAATTAAGAGATTAGGGGAAATATTTGAGAGAAATATGGAACTTTTTGTAACAACTTGACATATGAGATGGAGTGCTACTGAGAGCACTAAGCTAAATATATGACTGCGTGCTTTGGAGGTAGCAGCAATAGATATAAGCCAGATGAACTCTAAAAGAATAATGTGATCATGTGCAAAGTATAATCTTATCAAACTACATACTGGGAGGAGAGACACAGGAAGGGGAGGGGTGATGATCTACTGGGAGGAAGGAAGAAGAGCATCATAGTAAAGAGTCAACAAATATTGGGCTAAGCTTACTTGGTTTTATTTGTTGTACTTTTTCTGAGAACAGCAGTGAATGTTTTATATTTTATTGACCCAAGGAGCCAATGCTTTCATTGTGAAAATTATAATAAGTATAATAATATCAAAATGAAAAAAAATCAGCAAAGTTTCCATGGATCAAAGAAGCTCTTCATACCTATGCTGAGAAATGGAGAAGTTTAAAACAAAATTAGAAGAATGTTAGTATTAAATATATCTGCATGAAAAGTTTCAGGTTTCATTATATTTAGACTTTATGATCATCAAACCATGATTTACATAAATTCTAATTATACAAATTTCTAGAGCCCCAGATAAGGCAGTGACAACACATATATTTGTATGTGAAAAATAATAGTTTGGCTTATATTATATTTTAATTGAAAATAATTAGAAGAAAGAAAATTATATACATTATAGAAGCAATTATATCTTTGGAATTTATAGACCAAGTTCTGCCTCAGCTATTTATACACACTCATTAAAGCATTAGTGTATTAACTGTGGCATGTGGATGAACTTGAATGAAAACGAATGAACCAAACAAGAACTACAGGCCCAAAAGAAATAAAATATTTCTTACTTCTATCTTGCTGACAAGCGAAAGCAAATCATGTAATGCCTTGGAAATCCCTCTCCCTCCAAAATCAATTTGCCATAGATTCTAAAAGCATATTTTTATGCAATCAAACTAAAATGATTAAGTTCATTTAAAAAAATAATTTCTTGCCTCTCATATGCATAGTAATATTCAACTTCAAATGCATGGAAAATAAGTACCTGAGACACCTGAATTCTAAAAGCCACATTTATGAATTCCATTGAGCAAAGAAAATTATTTTTCTTCTCATTAAATGTTCTCATTTTAGTTTTAATTTCTTTGACTTGTCACAAAAAAATACAAGTATGTGAGAAATAGCCTTAAACAAAATGTGCAGTTGTACCATATCCAGGCCTCAGTAAGTAGGCTTTGATGTCACTTCGGATATCAGAAATGCCTAAACATTATCTACCTAGTTTTAGGAAACATAAAGTGGTGTGGAATAAAGAAAGAATGAGCTAACTCACTTCCAAATCTTGATATTGCTCCCCAGTATACAAGATGGAGCAAAAGTAGGTTTGTAGTTGTGAGTATGAGAATCATAGTTTATTGTTATATTATTATTTATTATTATATTATTATTTATTATTATATTTTTTCTGTAAAAACAATTGTAAGCCTTCTTTTGCCCCACCCTGTGTACACCCTTTAATAGGAAAGGGGAGAAAAATCATTTCAGCTTTCTGTTCAGCGGTTCTGTTCTCTGTGTGTTTCCCATTCTGAAGCAGTGACATGACAGAGAGCAACGAAGGGAATGCTAAGAAAGCAAAGTCTCCAGCCCCCCTCACCCTTACCTTTAGCCATGCCAACCGTACAGTGCAGGTTGAGAGGTCACAATCACCTGTACTTACATCTGGAAGGATGTCCAGAACATGAAGACCTACCGCGGCCGACCAAAGCTCAAACATGTTATTAAAGAATGCGTGAACGCTTCCATCATTTGGGATCTGATCTTTAGCACACTGAGACCTGAAGCCTATGTTCACATACTTAACACTCCTCTGGCCCTACAAAACACTTCACATGCCCTTTCCTCTCAAAGTAGGCAGTGTCTGCATGCAGATGCTGTGGTAGTTTGCGGTCTCTGAATCTGCTGCTGTCAAAGGCGGATGCAGATAACTTCAGCTGCGTGGTAGAGCTGAGTATTTCAGTAGTAGAAAAGGCAGGATAACTTCACAAACCCTTTCTCTCAGGTTGACTACAGCAGAATCTTGCAGGGAAAAATGTATCATTTCCCAGTAGTAGTGACTCATGTCAATTTTTTTTCACAGTTTAATTAGTGCTTACCTTTAATAATCTGACAAAAATTAGTGACATATTTGTATTTGATAATTCTGTAGGCATTTTTGTCAAGCTAGTAGCGTAGAGGTTATTTTATGGAGGAATGAGCTGCCTCGGTCCGGTCCGTAACTTGTAATAGGCCTAGCGTGCAGGCTTCCAGTGTCAGTCATCGATGCTCTTTTTTTAAAAAAAAAAAACATTTTATTTATTTATCTTTAGAGGGGAAGGGAAGGAGAGAGGGAAAGAGGGAGAGAAACATCAATGTATGGTTTGCCTCTCGTGCGTCCCCTGCCAGGAACTGGCCTGCAACCCAGGCATGTGCCCTGACTGGGAATCGAACTGCGATCCTTTGGTTCACAGGCCCGTGCTCAACCCACTGAGCTACACCGGCTAGGGCTATCTGTGCTCTTTAAAGCCAGCCAGCCCCCTATCTCCCCCATGTCTTACTCACCCAGTCAGCCACACTGGGTGCAACTGGTCATTCGTGTTTCCTTTCTTCAAACGCTGTCTGTAGTGAACATCAGGGCTGCCTTCTCTCACTCAGTCCCTGGCCTCCTGAGCTCAGTCTCCTTTGGCAGTCAAGCCTGAATTCCCGAGTCACTGCTCCAGGTCTTTTTCCCAGCACCACAAAGAAGCATAACAAAAACTGTGGAAAAAATTAAAGTTGAGTTGTCTTTGAAATAAGAAACATCCAAAGAGAACTTTACAAGTATAATAATAATGTTTTATAATAAATTACTTAAACTGCGTCCAAATGGATTTATCTTCTTTAGAAGTATCTTATTAATATTGTTCATAACAAAAAGTATTTTGTAGAGTTTGAATGTGATACAAAGTAAAGAAAAATATTTTAACAATTAGTTCTAAATATTTCAGCATTTTTGTCAGATATAGAGTTACATCTTGTTTGGGGAAAATAGACTTTTTAAATAATTGAGAATTATTTACAGTAGAAAAGTCATTTATATTGCAATTATTGTATTGAAATTAAGGGACAAGGGAAAGATGTGAGGAAATGAAGCTGTTCTATTATGTCTTTGTTTTACTTTATTGATATTAAATAACATTTGACATGAAATAGAAATGATTCTGATATATCATGTATTTTTGTCTTTGTCGATTTCTAACAATCTCCTCATATAGGCTTCTTAGACTATGAAATGAAATGCTAACAATTTATTTGAACATCCTGTATTTCTGTGTTGATACAATAATATTTCATTAAACAGAATTATTATCTTCTGCTGTCCTTCCCCTGACCCTCAAGTTTTTCTAAATTTGTTTTAAATTTTGAAATGAAAGGAATGCAAATAAAAACATGTGAAATATAGAGTTGAATATGGTGAATTTCTTTTTTCAATCCCTCCTCTATGAAGCTTTCCTTTGCTAGCTCAGGCTGGAGATTTGTTATTTCTATGAACTCCTAAGGCACAGTGTGCCTCTTTGTGTTATTCATTCAGTAACTTTTTATTTGCCTTACAATGCTCTAATAATAAAATTGTATTAGTACACACAATTGTTTCACATGAAGTCACCTGGGTCTTCACAACAACCCATAGAGTTTGGAGAAGGTAGATACTGTTGTCCACCTAGTGAGGGTAAGAAAATTGAAGTTCATGCTCAAGGTCAGTTGGATATTTAAGTGAATGAAATAGATATAAAATCCAGAATTATTTTTTCATTGTGTTATAAAACATTGTAACCTTGAGGGATTGAATTTAGTTTGTCTATAGAAATCAGGGAAGAGTTAAGATTAAATAAATGATTTTTTTTTAATTTCTTCAGAGCACAATACCCATGGGTGTCATTTATTGTGCTAGGGACAGGGACAGAGCTGTGAACCAGAGATGACCAGACTTCACTGAGGTCCCAATAAATATAAGGAGGAGAACAGGTGACCTCTATGTCCCTTTTAGCCCAGATGTGCTGCCCCATCTCCAACTTTATTATATATTTTCAGACATAAAAGCTTCCCTCCAAGAGCTTTCAGGTCAAGGGTGAAATAAATCAGCTCCCAAACAAAGTATTTACTTAAACAAACATTCATTTAGCACATTGGACTTGGGATGGGAGGTAGTCTGTGCACATTTGTCAGGAAATTGGGACTCAGAAGTGAATCACACAAAACCTCTGCTCTGCTAAGTTCTCTGCCCATGGGATTCTGAGGTTCTTCTTTGCATAGGAAAAGTCCACAGAATCTAAAGAAGGTGGTGTTGAACCTCATCTCCTGAATCACCATTCTGCAATAAGATTTGTAGGAGCCTTGACTAGTTTACTCTGTCATTGCTGTTGTCATCCCATGTCTCTCATTCTCTGAAATGTTTGTAACCATGATGGAGTGAGATTGAGGACAGGAGTGTATGTGTGGTTATGTGAAGCATGTGTGTGTGCAAATGTACAAGCACACACAAAAACACGTATCATAGATTGGAGGTTGAATGAAAAAAACAAAAGAGCCAGTTCTCCTGGTTGCCAGTAGCCAGGAGATAGAGAAGTACTTCACTATGCTTTCTGGTGCCCAATTTTTCTTAAAGTACCTCGATTCCCAGTCAGGGCACATGCCTGGGTTGCAGGCCAAGAGACAACCACACATTGATGTTTCTCTTCCTCTCTCCTTCCCTTCACCTCTAAAGATAAATAAATAAAAAATCTAAAAAAATGCCATTAAAAAGAAAGAAAAAAAAAAAAAAAAGAAACCCTGTCCTTTTTCTCCTGGGGTCCAGCAGAAAACCTGACACCCTTGGTTGTTCAAATAAATACACAGGTTGGATGTATAATAAAGAAGGAAAAACACTGTGATCTTTTCAATTCTTCAATTCATGTGGAACTTCGGAGTTCCCAACTGTAATTTTTAAAACCTACCACATTCTTAATTATTAACTCTGTATTAAATTTTCTTCTCTCCATGAACTACCACAAAAGATTTTACATAGACTTTGGAACCACCATTCCCATTTTATAGATGCAGAAACTTGTGCTTAGAGAGATCACATGACTAGCCCCAAGGTTACGGAGTCACTACTGAAATGGACCCTTTCATATTATCTTCTTGTACTCAATGTTGCCTTTTATTAAGAATGAATAATTTACAGAATATGATCACATCCTAAATATGCTATAAACAATGAGACAGTTTTATTTTAATGTGAAAATACTTTTTTACTTTATGTATGCTATACGTATAGAGATTATACAAATCTATAGATCTATAAATAGAAAGGTAGATGAACTGTTGCTATTTTGCAAAGATTCCTTTTCATTTCAGTATAAATAAATAATTAAATAGTAATGCTTAACACATGAATCAATTATAGGTGGGAGAGAGCACCTGGAAACAAGCATGTGGCCTGCATAAAGAAAAGTTTGCTGGATTTAATTAAATTGGTTTTAACTGAATTGTTGAATTTAAAGCGTATGTTAGCAAAATGCAAATTGCTACAAAAACCAGACTTTTAAATTTGAAAATAAAGAGTTCAGTTTTATTTATGTCAATGTCAAAGTATAGAAAAGAAAATCCTCATGGGTCAATTGACAATAATGCATTTTGACTGAAAATTGACATCAGCTAGTAAGGTGATGTTCTCAATAGATATTTCTGCATGCCTTACTATACAGGATCCAGAAGAAGTGATGCCCCTTGAGTGTTGTTGGTAGGAAAATAATATGGGTGTAACAACTTCCAGTATTAATATTTGAACATTTCACCTAAAATGTCACATGGTATGCATAAGTATGATACTGTTATGTTACTGAATTACATGTTTATGATTTTGTAATAAAAGAGGCATTATATGTGCTGGACCCTATAAACTGAGAAATGAACCTTGGGTAATTTTACAGATATTTGTGGAGTGTCTACCACATGCTGAGTATTTTATCTCAGCTCAGCTCACACAGTTCTGTAAGATAGATATTAACAATATTTTGAATAATAAACTAACATTAACTCTCTAGATCTGGGTATGTCCAACAATTGGTCAACAACTAAACTTGGTTGTCAGAATTTAAATTTTAATTAACTAAATCAGAAACAATTAAATTACCAGTTATTTAGTCACACTAGGCACATTTCAAGTGTATCACGGCCAGAAGTGCCCCATGGCTGCCCTTTGGCCAGTACAGATAGGTACATTCCATTTACAGAAATTTTACTGCAGAACACTTATCTAGCTCTCATACTTCTTCAAGTGCTAGGGACTGAAGAATTCACATTTCTGCTAACTTTATAGTCTGCATAATGACATTAAATGACCATAATCAAACATTCCTTACCAAACTGTTTTCAGAATGTTCTGATGTGGGGAAAGAAAGGGTCATCTCAGGAATATAAGCATTCAAATTTTGGTCAAGTATAATCCTATAATAGGTATGAATGCCTCAGGCTATCATAGCAGGAAGTTCCAGTAATTGATATGCAATTTAATAACTCCCCTTGCTCTAATGGCATAATCATTAAACAACTAGCACTCCAACAGAAAGAGAATTTTGCTCAGTCATCAGGATCATTCTGCCCCATGTAACAATTACACAAACTATAATATAGTAATACAGGTTTTTAAAAAATCCTTGCAAGGCTGAGAAGTCTGTGGTACATAAAACATAAAACTACAGCATACAGATAATTTATGATACCTGCTAATTCCAATGCACACAGTGTGATAGCCCACTCCATAACCTGCTTTTTTCTGCTCACCATAAAACAAACCCTGTAGATAGATGGTTTAATATACTTGTAATTATTCTCCCAATCAGATTGCTTATTCAAATGAAAGGTTAGAGAGGAATAGTATTTATACAATTGTAAAGAAAACAAATTACCTAGGCTCTCTTCTACAATATTAGTAGATAATCAAGGATTTCAATACATTGAGAAAGGATAGTAAGAAGCTAGAAAAATTTCTTGGTGAGTGGAATAGAAAAATTGAGACAGCTGAACAAACTGGCCAAACATTTTATAGCCAGGTCACCAGATTGGAAGGCCCTGGTTCTAAGCAGGGGCCATAACTGAGAAAATAAGAACATTTCCTCCTTGAAAATATCAACTAGACCTCAGCTGTGTTTCTGTTCCAAACCCAGAAAAACAGCAAAATCAGGTGGGTGAAGCCAGAACCAACTGCAATGACTGAGTATCCCCTGTACTGCCTGCCATTGATCAATCAATGGAGATCATGACCCTGAAAGGTCCCACCTGGAGAATTGATGAATATTCTACTGAAACCCTACCCTGAGACCTCCCCTAAGATTCCACCTGCAAGACAAAGATAAAAGCCTCAAGACAAAGGACCCAGTGTGCATGCATGCTCTCCCTCCGGAAGCAGCTCCACCATTCCTTTCTTCTTCCCTCACTCCTTTCTTCACAGGCACGGGTCTCCTAAACTGGAAGGCAATGAGTACCTGATAGCTTGGCCCAGGCTGGTCTCCTGAACCTGTCCCTAACTCTGACTTTTAAATCCTAAGACCTCTAGCCTAGGCTGTCCCTTTGCTTCCTTTATGCTAAGCCCTTCCTTGTCTCACTGTCCCCAGCTTTAACAAATGTATCCTCATAGTCATCTGGATTCATGTTGTGAAATCTTTCCCACCTAAAGTCAAGAACCCACACTCTTAGCTGGCCCTAGGCAGACCTGCTCAGGTAGAGGCCCATCCTGTAACAACACAAGGAATGCCAGTTGCTTGAAAGAGGAAGACCAAGATGAATTATATATATATATATATTTTTATATTTATATATATATAATCTATGCTGAATATATATTCAGTATAGATACTGAAAACAGAATTTTAAAAATTCAAACTCTTTAATCTAATAAGGTATAATCCAGAGAATATGATATCTAAAAAAACAAAAAAGGAAGTTTTAAAAATGGAACAGCAGCACAATTGAAGAGTTTTAAGAGGTTAAATATTTTTGTATATTTATTTTATGTGATATGTGTATTGTACATTTTTAAATAACTAAAAACAACAAAATAGTTATAAAGCAGAAGAAAGTATTCAGAACATACTGAAATAATATGAAAATTGTAGAAGAAAACAGAAGAAATAAGGAATACTTGATATTTCAACATGTTATGAATAATATCCTCAGAAAGATTAGCAAAGTAAAAAGTATGAATTTCTATCACTGTAAGAAATGTCCAAACCTGAAAAGAATTTTTGTAAGGATGTGAGCCAAAACTGTTGACAATGGCAGAATCTCAAATGCTTCAGAGAATGACAGTTGGGCAGTTTCTTTCAGCATTTGAAATTAAGGAGGAAAAAATAAGGAAGATTACATGAAGGTGAGAGAAGGCAAGATAGGGATTGGATTACAGGATAGTTAACAAGATAATGTGCTTCTTGAGAGTGTTTATGCTTATTTCAAAGGTGTATTTACCTAGATGCACAGAAATATTGGACAGGGCTTGCCTAAGGCAAAGAGCAACCTTTCAGTAAAAAGTTACGTGCCTGGGGTGTGTCTGTGCACTATGATTTAGATCAGATCATTGTGTGAGCTTATTTTCCAAAGAACCCCTTTCACATCCACATTACTAAAGGAAAAATGAACAGAATTCTCAGAAGTAAACATGGAAAGAAATGTTCATTTTGAAAGACTCCTTCAAGTGATGTTAATAGTGTGCTGCGGAGAAAGAAAATCATAATTAGTCATGTTCCTTTGAAATTTCACCACTTCTAGGATAATGAAGTGGAATTCATCAAAAGAAACAAAACAAAATAAAACAAAACAACCAAAAAAATCTAACCCAAACATCACTAAAAAATAAACAGGTAAGCTGAAGACTGGGAAATATGTGAAATGTACATATAAATCAAGGAAATTATACATAGAAAACTAAAAAACAAATTACAAATTCATAAATAAAAAACTAATAAAAGAAGTGAATAACTTGAAAAAAATAATAAATTCTGAAAAAAGATGAAAAATAAGCAAAAAATAGTGGAACTCTTTTTAAATTCTCCCTCACTAACATATAATACCCACCCAAACAACTTTTTTTCCCTTTCCCCTTACTTTTACGTTCACAGAGTGTGGAGTGTGGAGCTGGCATTATATAGGACAACTGGCCGTCCAAGAATTATTCCAGATTATGCTGGTACTACTTGTGGTAGGGGGTGGGGTGGGGAAGATGGTCTGTTTTGGTTTGTTTTATTTGTCTTTTCCATATGTCACCCTTAATAATCTGTGATTTTAAACCTATCTCTGTATCCTGTCTTTTGTATCATTTTACACACACACACACACACACACACACACACATAATCATCACAGCTCAAATAAATAGTATAGGCAAACTAAAAAGTTTCTGCAAAGAAAAGGAAACCATCAACAAAATGAAAGAACAACACACTGAATGGGAGAATATACTTGCCAATGATATATCTGGTAAGGAGCTAATATAAAGAATTTATTTAAAAAACTAATAGAATTCAACACCAGAAAAGAAAAGACAATTAAAAAATAGGCAAAGGACCTGAATAGAAACATGATTAAGTGCAAATGGGTAGTTAGGAAATGGCCGTGGAGATGTAAAGTACAGCATAAGAAATAGAGAGGCCAAAGAAATTACACATGACCCAAGGACACGAAAAATGCTGTGGGGATTCCCTGAAGAACTGAGGGGTGCTGGGTGGAGGGGGTGATGGAGGAAAATCTGGGACAACTGTAATAATCAATAAAATAATATAGTCAATAAAATATAATTAAAATAAATAAATAAATTTGAAAAAAAAATAAACTTCTCCAAATAAGACATACAGATCTCCAATAGACATATGTAAAGATGCTCAACATCACAAATCATCTGAGAAATGCAAATTAAAACCACAATGAGATATCACTTCACACCTGTCAGAATGACTATCATCAATAAATCAATAAACAAGTCTTGGTGAGGATATGGAGAAAACAGAACACTCGGGCACTGTTTGTAGGAATGCAAATGCTGCAGCCACTTTGGAAAACAGTATGGAGTTTCCTCAAAAAATTAAAAATGTATCTGCTTTTGACCCAGCAATTCCACTTCTCAAAATATATCCATGGAAACTCAAATCACTAATCTGAAAGTATATATGCACCTTAAGTTCATTGCAATGTTATTTACAGCAGCCAAGATCTGGAAGCAGCCCTAGTGCCCATCAGTAAATGTGTGGATAAAAAAGCGCTGGTATATTTACATAGTGAAATACTACTTAGCAATAAAAAAGAAGGAAATCTTACCTTTTGTGACAGCGTGGATGGACCAGGAGGGTATTTTACTAAGTGAAATAAGCCAGTCAGGGAAAGACAAGTACCATGTGATTTCACTTATATGTGGAATTTAATGAACAAAATAAAATAACAAACAAAACAGAAAGATACAGAGATACAGAGATCAGAGAGGAGATTAGGAGGTTGGGTAAAAAAAGGTGAAGGGATTAAGCAAAGAAAGTGTAACTCATAGACACAAACAACAGTACAGTGATTATCAGAAGGAAAGATGGGTTGGGAGGTAGAACAGGGTAAAGTGACGATAAATGGAGATGGAAGGAGACTTGACTTTGGGAGGTGAACACACAGTACACTATACAGATGATGCATTATAAAACTGTATACCTGAAACCTATATAATTTTATTAACCAATATCACCACAATAATTTCCATAGAGATAAAAACAAAAAATAGGAGAAAAAGAAAATAACGTAACTCTCATGGTGAACAAGGAAATTAAAGAATATATAGCAAAGCATTCTTAGTAGATACATAAAGAGACAATGAGGAAATACTGTGTGCTGACAATTTTTGCCCAATCATGTGGATTAAATAAAAACATTTTCCCATGTGGTGTGATTCACATCAGTAATGTTTACTTGCTCTAGGAGCGATCACTGAACCAGAAGAGAGTTAAAATTCATTCGTGTAAGTTATCAACCACAGTAATAGCCAGAGAGATTGTAATAAGGATTTGGGGTGTTTTTCAATGGCATGAATTCTAAGGTAGACAATTAATATCAGAAAATATTAAGACTGAAAATAAGTCAGCAATACAAGTCAAGAAGCAGAAAAATATAAAATATAGGAAAGGAGAAATAAGTAAGTAAAGATAAATTTAAGAATCCAATAATGAACAAACAATACTAGACAATATAAATTTAAAGAAAGAGTTTTAAAAAATTTTAAAGAATATTGGGCATACATTAAAATTTTTGACTAGAGATAAAGATAAAACACATAAAAACAACATGATATTTTTTAAAAATTCAAATGAATGAAAGAACTTTAAAATGTCACAGTATAGCTCCATATACACCTTTACTTTACTAAACTGTAAAATTTTATCAAAGCAAAAAATTATTCGAGAGCTAAACACTTGATCAGACCTAAAAATGCAAGAGAAATCAAAGCATCATTTTAGTACTTACAAAACAATATGCCATAATTTTATAGAAAATTATATTTAAAAATTAACAATATCAATATTAATTAAATTTCTCCATTATATTAAAATTGGAATACTTCCAAACTATTTGATGAAGGAAGCTTAAGGTCACTATCAATATTTGTGCAAAAGAGCACAAATAAAAACCTTATTGATGATTAATGGTTATTTATGAATGCACATGCAAAGACTCTAAATAAAATATTAGCAAATCAAATACAGCAATATATCAAAGCATTACTACATTTTGAGTAAATAGAGTTTAGCCCAGCAATGCAGAATTGAGTCAACATGTGGATATATAATAATGCTTTGATGTAGTATCTCAAAAGTCTAAAAGATAAAAACAAATTATCAGTTTCATAGATTATACAAAATGTATGGTACAATTCACCAGCAATTCCCCATTGAATAAAAGAACTTTTAGCAAGCTTAGAATGAAATGACACTTTCCTAATCTGATCAAAAGCATCTATCAGAAACCAACATTATACATCATTCTTAACAGGGAGACCCTAGACAGTTCTATTAGAGAATCCTGATTGCTGGCATCACTAGAGGATTATTAAAGAGCATCCTGTCCACTATGGAGTACTAAGGTCTTGTGCTGTAAATTAGATATCAGTAGTTTCTTACCATTCACACTTAAATCATTTTTGCCACTGATGACTAATAATATGATATTAAACTAAACTTTACACATATCTGTGCAATCTACATGGATCAATATTACTAATAACAGAGCAAAAGGTCTTGTTTTGATACTCAGAATAAAAGCAATTCTACAATTCTTATCTCAATTGTGAATAAATTTATCCTCTAAGACTTGCCATGCATTATGGTGGATTTGAATTTCATACAAATAAATTTTTTCTAATGCTTCCTATCATGCCTCAGCAATCAACTTCTGCTCTTTACCAGTCTCTGAACACATCAGACTTACTCTATGTAGTAACGACTGAATCACAATACTGAGTAATTATAATAATTTTATATGTGGAATTATTTTACCTTTTAATATTTCACCTCATATTAGAATCATTCATTTGTAAACATTTATGGAACTTCTATTGTAGTTCAGGTTTTGGCCTAATTATTATTGATACAAAGATTACCAAGCCTCAAAATAATACATTTTAATGGTAGAAGAATTCAAGTAAATAGGTAAAATATAATACAATGAAATAAATTATATGGAAGATATGAATATAATGCTATAGAAGCATCTTAGAAATTTAAAATAAGTCTTTCTGTGCTTTAGAATACTTAGCACAGTCAGAAGTGTAGTTATTTAAGTATATCTGCTTCAGTATTTTTTTCATTCTCTCCACCTGTCACTTAGTTCAAGCCACAATCAGATACCGCCTTCACCTGCCAATAGCCAACACTCTTATCTCCCTGCTCTCTCTTTTAATCCCTAGCTGTGCCACAAGTGTACACCCAAAGCATCCAAAACTCTGTTTAAACTCCCCTGCTTAAATAGCCAATGGCTACCCTTCACACTTAGATAATATCAAAGTTTTACCTTGACCTACAATGGTATTATCTGACTAAACCTACTCAGAAAACTTGAGTAGGTAATACGTGTTCCTTCTAACTGGAACTTTCTTCCCAGAGGTCTACTTAAGCTTGTTTTCTCCCATTATTCAGGTATCAGGCCTATTACTTTCTCAAAAAGGATTTCCTTTTCCCTGATCTCCAGTTCACCCTACGACTTTCTATGCCATTATCCAGTTTCATTGTTTTTTATGATGTTTTTCAGAATCTAAATGATCTTAGTGTATTATATAATTGGTTTTTACCTGTTCTCTGATTTATCATTTACAGTACTTAGAACATTCATGAGTGTATTATATCAGCTCAGTAGTGAGTAATGTACTATTTACTCTTCACTTATTTAATGTCATGAATTTAAATCTCTCTAAGATAGCTTAGCAGCCATTTCCCTCTGGATTTATAGTTTTATCTTATTCCGTCCTCAGGGATTATACAGTATTCTTTCTAGACCAGTTGTATAATTTTAAACAATGCTTAAGGTGAAGATGTAAAGTGGTCTGCACAATGGGTTTTCTGCTCATCAATTTGTTCATATTAAGAGAAAAATCCACATTTTCACTAATCTTAGGGAAAACAGTTTCACCTTACCCATCTCCTCTCCTATATGTATGCTCATGAGTCTTATTTTTCAACTTTTATTTCCTATTTCAAGCTGAACATATAAAAATCAATTGCATGGTCATATGTATTTTATAGATTTCCAAAAATTAGTATGTCCTAGACAGAATTCTTTACTCCCTCCCAATTACCTGACCAGCCACAAGTTTCACCATAATGAAAAATAGCATCTCTGCTTCCTCTGTTGTGCAGATTAAAATTTCCTAAATCACTCTTCATACTTGTCTTTACCTCTTACTCCACATCTAATCAATCAGCAAGTCTTGTACACTCTATCTTCAAAACAAATTCAAATTCCTATCAATTTTCCCCAACTTACACTGTAACCAACTATCCACCTTCTTATTCTCATCTCTCACTCTCTGCTTCACTAATTTTAAAAGTATGGACAGGGTAAATGAGAAAAAGTTGTGTTGAAGTATGCAGAGGCTAAAAAATAAATATAAAGATACTGAAATCAGCTATTAGCTTGGACCGTAAGGGGAGAGAGTGTTTATAAGTACTGGCCGAATAGAGCTAGAGCTTCAGGAAAGGGCTGCGGGAAGAGAGAGTTGTGGTCTTCACTAGAGGAACATGATTCCTGAAAACCTATGTCATGCCAGAGAGTGACCCAAAAAATCACTACTACAGCACTATTTTGCACCAATTTGCTTATTGAAATTATTCCCCACCTTAGGAACCATAACAGAACTGAAAAGGCAAGGGAACCCATTTGAGGTAGGCACAGAAAATGTTGGAAGGTAGATCTGTGAAGACAACAAAATATAACCAACTTATGTGTCTAATTTCATATTCAACCTTACATGAGTCACAGAATAGTCATTTCATTCAAGTTATATATGAAATGCCAACAATATTCCAGGCATTCTTCTGCACATTGACAATATAGTGGTCAACAAGACAGACTTTATGTGATCTTTAAGTAAAACTGCAGTTTACTTGGGGATAAAACCACTAAAGAAATTAACAAATATAGAAGTAATATCATATTTAGTGATGTAGTAATAGTAACATGAAGAGAGGTGTTAAAATTCCAGATGGTATTTGAATGTGGAAATAAAGTCAGACCTTTGAAAAATGGAGGAAGAAATGTTCTAGGCAGAGATAACAGCAAGAACTAAATACACCTGAGGTTTTGTACAACAGAATAGCACTGATATAATTTCATCAAATATCCTCATTAATAACAAGATTATTATACCTAATTCATAAAATATATGTCCATGCTTAGCATAGTGTCAGTAACATAGTAGGAGCTTAATAAATGTTAAAGTTCTCTATTACTATAATTGTTTTCATATTTTTTAGTTCAAGGTTAAGACTATTATTGAAACAATGATCTCTTAGAAGATTTAAACAAGACAAGAAGGAGAAAGAAAATAGTATAAATTACTTCAGACTAGATCTATCTGTACATGTATCTAGAGGAATATTATAAAAGATATTTCCCTTGAGATGAATTAAGTAGCTTTCATAAAGTAAGCCAATTAACATGGTTTAATCACTTAACCAATTCCAGGTGGCAGCAATCATCCGGTTAACCAGTGACATTTTAAACTACACTAATACAGTTTGACTAAAAAGTCAAGGATTATCTTTGCTATTAAAAATTACACATTTATATCATAATGCCACAAACAAGCCTTTGATAACATTTGAAACCTATAGTGTTGAAGAAAAATTATTCTTAGTTTCTTATAAATCTCACATGCACCTGTAGTCTACTCTCGACCCCTCTGTATTTCCTCTCTTTTGTCCTAATGCCCCAGCACAGTTCTCACTCTTTTCCATTATTGGCTAACTCCATTGTGTTTGATCTCAGCATTTTTCTCAATTATCTGTGTTAGCCCTATCGACAGTTATTGGTTGTAGACTAAATTCATACAACAGTGCCTACATTTAAATATATGGATATGAATCATACGTGGTCTCTTGCCTCAATTAATGTATAATCCAGTCAGATAAATCACTAAACTACTTTTGATTGCCAAATAATCACTCTTTCCATTCTAGTTTTGTAACATATTACTTTGCAAAGATCCCTCTGAGTGATTAAGAAATGGAAATGGTGAAATAACATAAACGACAAATACTAAAGTAAAGCCCACTAAGAACTTCATGACTGTCTCTCATAAAGTAACCTTTTTGATAATCTATGAAATAGTTAACTTTACTCCTACTTTACAGGTGAAAATACTGGGGACCTGAAATAAGTGCCTTGACTGAGTCACAGTGCCAAGAAGCAGAAGAGTTTCAGTGACTGGGCCATCTGGAACCAGGGCCCCAAGCACTTGCACTGAAGCACACTAAGTACAAACACATTCTTAACTATCAAGATCAGAAATTCCGGCAGATACACAAATTCTTCCAAGAGCTCTATGAATGTTGTATCTTTGCTCTGATTTCTGAAGTTTTATTTTCTTAAGTGTACTTTGGTGGTGCAATGAATGTAATCTGCTGTGTTAATTACAGAGAGAAGTCTCCAAAGTAATTACTTCATAATTTTCACTTTAGTAAAATAAAAATAAGCATATTTTTGTCTTAAGTTAATGCTTAATTCCAAACATCTAAAGAATTATGTTATCAATGCCTGTACTTTACTCTTTTTTAAACAGGCTAAAGTGTAAATTGCTATTGCTCAAAACGATAATGAAACTATTTTGAAATTAATCACCTGCATAAGTTATTTTTAAAATATGCTTTTATTGATCTTTATGACTTTTTACCCAATTAAATAACAAATTTTAGGTGTCTTGCATTTGCAATTAGACTTCTTATTTGCACAGAGAAGTTTATAAACAGTATTTATGAATTTAAGATTTCTGAGTTTGCTCATTTTGTATATATTAATTTTACAGTATGTAAATTTTCAAGTGTTTTTCAAGTATTTTTAATTAGTTGTCAGGGATGGAAAATGTGCCTTTAAACAGCAACAAGAAGTTGCTACTTACTTGGAGAATCTGTTAAGAACTGTGTTTTAAAGTGTGCAGAGGAAGGATGACTGAGAGAAGAAAACATCAATTAAGAGACAAATCTATAACATAGCTTTGTTTTTTAAATTTATTTTTATTGTACTTTTCCTTCACATTTATTGCCCTTATACCCTTTTTCACCCCCACCAGCCCACACACAATCACCACGCTGTTGGCCATGTCCATGACTCCATTTTCCTTTTTTTCTTGATCCCTCCACCTTCTAACCCCTGTCCCTAAGATGGAAAGCTTGCTTTTCATCTATGAGTCTGCCTCTATTTTGCTTGCTAGTTCAGTTTTTCATTAGGTTCCACATACAAGTGAAATCATATGGTAGTTGTCTTTCTATGATTGGCTTACTTCACTTAGCATAGTGTTCTCCAGGTCCACTCCAAGCTGTCTGAAATAGTAAAATGCTCTTCTTTTTTACCACTGAATAATATTCCTTTGTGTAAATGTATTATAGCTGTTTTATTTGCTCATCTACTTATGGACACTTGGACTGCTTCCATGTGTTGGCGATTGTAAATAACGCTGCAACATGTTATTTGAATTTGACCTTTGAATTTGACCTATTTGATCTTGAATTAGTGTTTAAGATCTCTTCATATAAATTCCAGAAGTGGAGTCACTGGTCATCAGACTGTTCCATTTTAATTTTTTGAGGTAACTCCATACTGATTTCCAAAGTGATTGGACCAGTCTGCATTCCCACCAACAGTGCAAAGTGTTCCACTTTCTCCATCCCCTCCCAGCACTTGTTTGTTGATTTATTGAGAATAACCATTCTGACCTGTGTGAGGTGATATCTCACTGTGGTTTTAATTTGTATTTTTCAGATGATTAGCGATATTGAGTATCTTTTCACAGGTGTATTGGCCATCCGTATGTCCTCTCTGGAGAAGTGTCTATTGTGTAAATGTTCCATAGTTGTTTTATACACTCAACTTCAGATGGATACTTGGGCTACTACTGAATCTTGAATGCTGTAAATAACACTGTAATGAATATAGGGGTGCTTATATTTTTCTTATATATGTCCTCACGCAAGTGAAATAAATGGGACTAGATCAAACTAAAAGGGTTTTGCACAGCAAAGTAAATCATCAATAAAATAAGACAGCCCACTGACTGGGAGAACATATTTGCTGATACATCTGATAAAGGGTTAATATCCAAAATTTATAAAGAGCTTACAAAACTTGACAACAAAAAAATAATAATCTAATTAAAAATGGTTAAAGGACCTGAATAGACAGGTCCTTTGGCCATCTATGTGTTCACCAAAGAGGACATACAGATGACAAGTAGACATACAAAAAGATGCTCAATGTAACTGATCATCAGAGAAATGCAAATTAAAACCATGAAATAACACTTTACATAGGTCCGAAAGGCAAACATCAGTAAATTAACAAACAACAAGTGCTGGGAGAATGTGGAGAACAGGGTACCCTTTTGCACTGTTGGTGGGAGTGCAGATTGGTGTAGCCACTGTGGAAAACAGTCTAGAGTTGGCTACCTCAAACAATTAAAAATGCAACTACCTTATGAACCAGCAATTCCACCCCTGGGAATTTATCCAAAAAAAAATTGTGTTCTTGATGAATGCTAAAGAAAATACTTAATATGAGATTATACTAGTTCTCTATGCAGAGGAATATTAATGGGCCAGAAATGGCATTTATGGCTTGGTAGCAAAACAAAATTTCCAGGTAATGACTTCTAGATTTTTCATTATTTTTTATTTATTACAAGGTAAACATACTCTTTCTGTAATTTTTGTTAGTATAGCTGTTTAAAATTTTACTCAGCCCAGCAGATTTTTTTCCCTCCCAATTCTCTCCAATCCTGTGGAATAAAATTTCAAGCAATTTCATTGTTTACCCAGAGAATGACTAATATTCTTGGACTCTATCATCTATTCTCTGTCTTGGACACAATTAGAGCTATTGAGTTCTAGGAAGATTATAATCAGAATGATTCCTACATTGTTCCAAAACTGATTGTATAGTTGCAGATGTAGCCTTGGTCAGCAGAGTCTAAATTAAACCGAGCTACTCAGAAGTTCAAGCCAAAAATACAGGTGTATTTGGGTACTTAGGTAACATTTCCACTACCCATAAAGCTAATAAAACTGTCAAGAAAAAAACTATTAGTGTCCCCAAAACACTATAATCCCAGAAAAAGAGCATACTATTAGGTCACTAAGAGAAGATACATCTTTCCCACTGTTATTGGATATCACTGGCACGGACAATCATGGCAACAGGCAGTTTTCTTCTTCCCATTGTCCACCGGCCTCTCGTTAACCCTACCTCTGCACAAATATTACATCTGACTCACTCTCAGCACCTATTATCTACATCCATTTAGATATTCCCCAGCTATTTCTGACAAACTAGTGGTTCAGAAATAGGGATGATAGGAGATGATATTTCATATTGGCACTGTAATGCTCAAAATCAAGCCAACATAAGTTTCAGTAGAGCCAGAAAGCATGCTGGTTACAGTATATACTCTTAGAATAGTTTTTATATACTACATCAGTTCAGAGATATAAAAAAAATTACAGGTAGCAGAAAAGACTATAAAGATCCTTTTAACAATGAAACAATGTATGAGGACCTGTGCACCTTGATCTTCCATACAGAATAACTAAAAAAGAAAATAGATTGGCCAGAGCTTTACTTGACAGATATCAAGGATAAAGACAATCACTCATATGCAAAAGTATGCCTTTAGGTTGGTTGTACAACAGGTCCTCGAATTTTGTTTAGTTCAATGTCATTTCCTTATAAGGTTAATGAGGGGGAAAAAATCAGTTCCCAATCAAGGCCACTGCCTGTGTGGAGTTTGTATGTTCTCATGTCTTCATAGCATTTTCCTTGGTCCTTTGGTTTGCTCCCATATCCCCAAGATGTCTGTGTAGTTGGTCTGATGCATCTAAATTGCCCCAGTTTGAGTGTGGGTGTGGGTGTGTGTGAGTGTAGCACATGGAAGAACACCCTGTCCAAGGCTGGGTCCGCTCTTGCACTCAGAGTGCCCAGGACAACCTTCAGCCACCCTTGAACTCCTAGAAAATCATGATTTTACTTGTTTCTATTAATCTTTCTTAAATATGTTATAGCTCACATTTATTTCAATGTTTAATATTAAAAGTATATTGGGTTTTCATTTAGAAAGTTGGTGATATTTTTGTGACCAGAAATATGCTGTAGGAAATTAAATCTTATTTATATCAATTAGCCTATGGTAAAATTGGTTTGTTATAGGCTGTTTGGCTTAAAGTCACCATTTCCAAGAAACTACTAATGACATTGAGTGAGGATTTATTGTAAATATGTATATAAATATATTTCCTGTCTTTTAGGTCAAATCCTTGAGATGGAGCCTGAGTAAACTTGGAGAGAGATTCTCCTCCATTCAAGCCTTTAGATGAGAATGTGGTCCAGCTGACATCTTGATTACCACCTTGTCAGATTCTGTGCCAAGGACACATGTAAGCCATACCCTGAATCCTGAGCAGAGAACTATGAGATAATAAATGTGTGTGGTTTAAACCATTACATTGGTGGTAATCTGTTGTGCAGCCTTCTTTAAGAAAATAATAATAAATTTCAAACACAAAATTAGATCAAAATGATTACCATTCAGAATGAGAAAAAAATCCCAACAAATTACTTATTTAAATGCTGACAAGTTACCATGAACACCTCGTTATCCAGAGAGATGACAAATGTTTTTATGAATTAACTACTGGCATAGCTATTAAAACTCTTTCCTTAACACTTTTGTCCATAATCCCTTTCAAAACTTCATGTGAGAATGCTTTGATAATATTAATTTTCTATACACTAAACAGAAAGATAACTCAAACTTTTACTATAATTGATCAAATATCCTTAAATCTAATGCTTATATGCTTATTACTAATATGAAAAGTGTATGCCAGCACAATAACATTGTAGATGATGTTATGTAAAGTTTTAGAATCAGATGGGAAGTGCAATTACTTTACTTCATATATCTGCTGTTAGATGTTAGGGTGTGATCCAAGAAAGTCAGCAGGAGGGGAAAGAGACAAAGAGGAATGTGCATCTTGCTCTTAATTGCAGTTACAGAAGTTTCTCATAGGACTTCCACTTCTATACATATAGCCATTCCTAATTGCAAGGGAATTTTTATTTTAGTATTTAATTCTGAAAAAATCATATTTAGTTAAAAACCGAGGCTTTTATCACTTAAGGAAACAGGAAGAATGAAGAGCACAAAAACATCAGTAGTCATTGCTACAAAATATGTATTTGCATCTTATCTAATAAAAGAACAATATAAAATTTTCTTTGTACTGGTTGGAATTTATTTCCAGATAGATTTACTTTAGATAATTAAAACAGAAACAGATTTAGTTCAACATATCAGTTGGCTACTGTGGTTTCTCAATGCATAGTGAGTCATGTAATCAATGAGAAGAGATGCAGCCAGGAGAAATGTCTGATCATATCATAGGATTGTTCTAGCAGAAATCAGTCCTAACACTCCCACAACTACAGGCATTAGAACTTCCACTAAGCTGCTGCAGAGAAAATTGAATGACTACACTAGTATCCTTGCCAGAAGAGCCATTCATGCTCATATCATCTTTGATAATTCTGAATAAGTGTAATGTCTTGAAGTTGTCTATATAAATAGTTGCAAAGTGTCCTGGGAAATGTAGTTTCAAGCTTCCACATGAGAAAAAGAAGTTTGACATTGAAGAAGATACCAAGAGAGGAAGGCCATGTTCAAAATAGTTTGTGTGCAAAAACATTTCTCATTTTACAGGATATTCATGACCCATTAAGATTGAGACACCACATTATGTCATTTATTTAAAGACATGAAAGTATGAAGAATTTACAAAAATTTTTGAATGAAAAATTTGTATTTGTTATCTTCCCAAATTGTATAAATGGAAAGTAAATTAAAAGCAAAATATATTTGCAAACAATTAGACATTCAAATAGTTTGTCTCTTGAATAGTGTATCTTAATACCAAATTAATAAATAATTTAAACTGACAGAACAAATGAAGAAGAAAAATGTATATATACATGATATATTTACATTATAGGCACTCAAATCCAATTTTTTTAAAAAAGTAAAGACCTTGTAGAAGCAAATTAAAAATGAATCAATACCATGCTTGCTTTTTCTAGTAACAAAGTAAATGCAAATTTAAAGGAAGAAATAATTTTATTTTTAATCTTAAAATCTGTAATTTACCAAATTTAGAAATATTCTGCCTTGTTCAATCCTTTATTTCATGATAACATAAAAATCACTGTATTACACTGAGAAAAAATTACTGGATTTAGAACCAAAGTGTTTGGATTCAAATATCCTCTCTACCAATTTCTTATTTTTGATTTTTGTGAAACAGTTACATGTATAAGAAAATGTGGATAATAAAATCCTACTCATAAGTTTATTACTTTATCATGAGGTTTAATTAAAATAGTAAGTGAAACAGTTTATGAACAGGTATTTTGTGTATGTCTGTATATGTGTATGTATGTATGTGTGTGTGTATATATATGAATGATGCTTAATTAATTTTGTTTCTTTGTACTTTGTAACACATAGGCATTACTTTATCATCACCATCATTCTTATGTCCATCCTCTTACATAATTCCATTGAGTCAAAATTCATTCTTTCCTTCAGTTCAGTTTCTTATTCATCATCCTAGTTTAGACTCTCTTCACCTCATTTTTCATATTGTGTCCTAGAGGCTCCTCTTTCCCCTAATACAGTTACATTCCACTGCCAGGTCAATTTTATAAAACACAGTCATAACAACGAATTGTATTGCTTAAATGAAGCTCAAAACCTGTTAACCGGCCATGTCAGGCCCTCTACTATCAGGCACTGGTTGAGTAAATCACCTTCTCTCCCAATAAAGTTCAAGATAAAACTCCTCTCCATTTTAATGAAGCTAGATCTTTCAGTATCTTTCAAGTACAAGCTCATACCTGTGCTTTGTTTTGCCCTCTTTGAATAAATTAGTGCCTGCATTTGCAGGCATTCAAAGAATGTTCTTTGCATTGGAATTATCAGCCAAAGAATAGCTTCCCAAATTGAGTTTCATGAATTACTAAGTGCATGTGAGACCACAATATTCATTTAAGGGAGAAAAGAATTGTTTTATGGATGTAAAATGTGATTATTTCCATATCAAAAACCTTCAAAACATGCAATTAATAGTTGAAATAATCTGTTACTAAACATTAATTGGAGCATATTCAGAGGTCAAAAGGTAGCTGGCAATTCTCTTGTGAGACACGTTTGATATCTTTAGTTGTGTTTTATTGATTATTAACTTTCTATGAATAAATTTACTATCCAAAACCTAGATAGATTCTAATGAAGCTATGAGATCAAATAGCCACTATATACTTCCATTATCTACTTAATTCTTGTTCATGTTTTAAGGAATTGGAGGCTTTTGATTAAAGTTTCAGAAGGCCAACACAAGTCCGTGACATTGCCAGCCCACTACAAATTTTCTTCCTGTTGACTTTGAGGGCAGGAAGACTTGGGAAAGCAGGAGTGGTACCTTAGCAACTGCCAGTAGATGAAATGCTAGAAATGAGGATATTTAGCCAAGTGTGAAGAACAGAAAAGTGTGACAAAGCACAAAGAAAACAATAATTTACATCACTGACATATGACCCTGGTTTTCTAGTAAGCAAAGGCAAAATCTTTCAGGCATGGTAAATCATTTCTCTTGAATCAAAACAAATTATAAGTATTGATTTTAAAATTGATTATCCTCTATAATCTGCCTCCAGAAAAGGAAAGAATAGGTTTGAATGTCACTAGCTATAATGACAAAGCCAAACACACACACACAAAAAAAATCCCCAAATTGTACTTTTTTTCAATCTTTGAGGAGCTATCATATTTTTTATTTTCTTCTTTTGTTTGAATTGAATTTATGAAGATATTTAGTCAGTTTCCTCTGGTTCTCCATAACACAGCTAGCAAATAAACACTTTCCTTTTCTTACTTTCCCACTAACAATAATAATCTTATTTGGATGGACAATAACCAGGATAAAATAGCTATGGTAAAAATAAGTAAGAAATAAAATACCATTATGCAGTAGACCATATAACAAGAAAAGAACTTATCCTAAAAATGTGCAGTCTTGGGAATATACATAGCTTCACTGACATTCTTATTCGTCCTACACTGATGTTAGTTTTTTTTAGGCTGAGTTAACAAAGTACAACAAACTGGGTGTCTCATAACAATAGAAATTTATTCTCTCACAGTTCTAGAGGCTACTAGTCTGAAATAATGCTGTCATCAGGGCCATGCTCCCTCTGTGATTCTGGGTAGGATCCTTCCTCTCCTATCCTTAGGCACTACTGGTGCCATTGATCCTCCACACACTGTAGTCTGCAAGTGCATCAGGCTAATCTCAGACTCTGTAATTGCAAGGCGTTCTCCCTATGTATCTGTTCTTTCCTTATAAGAACTACGGTCATATTAGATGAGTGCTTAACCCAATGACCTCATGACAATCAGCACTTTGATTATATCTGCAAAGACCCTATTTCCATATGAGGTCACCTTCTGAGGCACTGGGGATTAGGGCTTCAACATGTCTTTTGAGAGACACAGTTCAACCCACCTATCACAAAAGGCATATTTGCATCCCTGAAAAAAAATTGATAAACTGAGACATATGTTGATTATTTAATGTTCTTTACTCTTTAATTTTTTTCAGTTAATTTTGGGTGACAGGATGGATTGTCCATAAAATACCTATGTTATTGGTGATCAATGGGAAAGTGAACATTGTAAGAACAAGGAGATCCATGTTCTAGTCCCAGATTCATCACACAAATACTGTCTAATGGAATAATGTGAGGATATCGATTGTAAAAAAGAAAATAATGCACTGCATTTACTACAATTAAAATGTATGATTCCTTTTTGGAAACTAAAAGTCCCCTAAAGAATAATAGGAAGATAGATATTAAGGATTACTTATTTGTTTCATGCATCAGCAAAGGAAACTGAGATAATAAGAAACAAAAGAAATAAACATACTTTAACAAGATAGTGATTTTCCCAAGGACAAGAGCTCTTTGTGCAGACAGTGATAGGAAGGGTGAATTTACAAGTCGCACATTAGGAGATGGAATAAAGAGGATATCAGATGTTCAGACAAGATTTTGACCAACAAAGTAATGAAGTATATGGATAAGATCTATAATTATAAGTCAGATATAAATGCCTAATAAACACTGTAGTTGAAAGTGATACCATAATTAAAATAATGATATTATTTTAGATAAAATGAATGTTTAATATAACATGGGCAAAATAGAATTCAGGCTACTCTGCACCTTTAGAATGGCTAACATCCAAAACACTGACAATACCAAATACAGGACATGATTTGGAGTTAGAGGAATTCTCATCTTTTGCTGGTGGAATGCAAAATGATACAGCCCTTTGGGAGACAGTTTGGTAGTTTCTCCAAACGTTACCATGATATAGCAATTATCTAAATATTTATAAGAATGAGGCAAAAACTTAAGTTCACACAAACATTGTCATATGAATGTTTATGGAAGCTTTATTTATAATCACCAAAATCTGGAAGCAAACAAGATGACCTTCAATAGGTGAATGGATAAACAAACTGTGGGACATTTATTCAATGAAGTATTATTCCATAATAAAAAATGAGCTATTGAACTCCAGCACCACCCCCACAAAACAAAAACAAAAAACCCATAGAAGAATTTTAAATGCATATTGGTAAGTGAAAGAAGCCAGTCTGAAGAAGCTACGAATTGTACAATGCAAACTATATGATATTCTGGAAAAGAGAAACCTATGCAAACTATAGAAAGATCAGTGGTTGCCAAGGGTTAAGGGGGATTGCATGGAGACAGATTAATGGGTGAAGCATGTAGCTTTTTTATTCCAGTGAAACTGTTCTGTATGTTACTGTAATTATACATACCAAACATTATGCATTTGTCAAAGCCTATAGAATTGTAGAATGAACTCTAATGGAAACTGTGGTCATTAGTTAATATTGGTTCCTGAATTATAACATATGTGTGCTATATTAATACAAGATGTTAATAATAAGGGAAACTTCCCTGGCTGGTGTGGCTCTGTGGACTGAGCACCAGACTGCAGACCAAAAGGTCACCGGTTCAATTCCCAGTCAAGGTGCATGCCTGGGTTGCAGGCCAGGTCTCCAATAGTGGGGTCATGATAGTCAACCACACATTGATGCTTCTCTCCCTCTTTCTCCCTCCCTTCCTTCTCTGAAAAATAAATAAATAAAATCTTTAAAAAATAATAAGGGAAACTGTGCTGAGGGAGAGGGTTAGTACACAATATAGGAACTCCACATACTTTCTGTACAACTCTTCTGTAAGCCTAAAACTACCCTAAAGAATTGGTCCGTTAAAAAAGATGTAACATGAAAATTAACCCATACTCCCACAGTTTGTGTAACATATTAACATGAGAAGATTAGAAAGTAGTGACTCATCAAAAGTCATTTTAACACATTGTTTACCCCATTTTAACACATTATTAACACATTATTTACACATACAGGAGTATGTGTGTATCTAGAAGCAAATATGAGATGCTATATGTCTACCTTTAGAAAGGAAGATGTTTTCTTAACAGGCCTGTTAAGTCTGAAAAATGGAAATCTGCTCTTGGTAATGTGTGACTATTAGCATGTAATATTTTCTCTGGAGGGACAGAAATCAACAGTATTGATACATATCAACAGCATTGACATATATCAACAGCATTACATAAACACAATCATAGTGGAGAAACAAGAAAGTGAATTATAGTAAGAAACCTTGTTTTAATGCAACTTGAGTCAGAATTCCCTAACAGAATGTGACATCTCACTCTAGATTCCAGAGACATTCCTGGGTAAAGCAATCCAATAAGAGGGCTGAGTTTGAAGGCTAGTAAAAATGGACTTTCTGATAGTATATAAATTACAGTTTTACTTTTAAATACACTTTTAATAACACCTATCAAGAAACCTATGGCAAGGCTTCCTGCATGTGGCCAATGGGGATATTGAGCACACTTTCTCAATTCTGTTTGGTCCTCACAGGAGACCTTAAATAAAGTGACGGTGATGTGAATCTGTCAGCTGGCTGAGATCTTGTCATATTGCAGAAAAAGTGTGGTGGACCTTAGGATACATGTTTAATTTATACTCATGTTATTCTGAAACTCTAGTATAATTGTTTAATTAGGTTATAAGATCTGCCTTTAACAAGCCCTGCACCTGGACCTAACATCTGGATTTTTGTTTTTCGTGCCAGCATTGTTATAACCACTACACACACACCCTCTGCTAAGCCACGCATGACCTCAGCCTTGGATCACTGCTGCAGTCTCTCTCTCTAGAGTCACTGCGCTCAGTTGGAAAATGTATCACACAGCCAAGTTTACCGGTGCCATTTCATATGATTCTGCAAGCTGTGCTAGGCTCTCAGAAACACAGTCAGTCATCTCTCCATGCTCAAAACATCTTTTTCCAGGCTTCTCTGCACTAAGTTCAACTGAAGAAGGTATGGAATCACCACGACCTTTTACAAATTATGCCTGAAAAAGACAGTTTTTCTCAGGGCTATTCACACATCACATATAGTTGTGAATAAGACAAACATTTAGTTATACAGTTTGCTTCAGTCTATCTCATCAGCTTTTTGCAAATGACAATGGGAATCTGGGCACATGTGCATCCTTACAACCTCAAAAGTGTTTTTGTCTAAAAACGTCTTTGGCCACGTGAAAGCCGTGATCTTCAAAAGCGACGTGAGCCCACTCTCTATCCTCTGCTTTCCCATAGATTCAGTTCTATCTTTTAGCATGTATTAGGTCCTTTTTATTATAGTGGTGTTTTTGTGTTTATAAAAAACAAAACTCCCTAATTATAGACTACTTGGAAATTCACTACTGCATGGATAATACCAGGTCATCAAAATTCAGCAACCTAGGAGATACATAGTATTAATATTATGGAGTATGGTTTTGCTAATGTTGCATTTGTATTATTTCCTTGTTATTGACAGATCTTACAAAAGTATAAGTTTTAATCCTTACCATTTCTTTAAGTATATGACTGTAACATAAATTACTGAAGGTAACTCCCATTATTGAATATTTTTCCCTCAGTAGCATTTCCTTAGAAGAAGGATGCTCCAAATTCAGTGTTATCTTGTTAACATAGTCTAAGCAATTATATTCAATTCCAAATCAGAATATTCTGAGCATGTTTTAGTTTCTGGCTTTGAGCAATTTTTAAATATAGCATAGCTGATATATTTTTAAATTTACTGTGGAAAAATCACATGGACTATTCCAGGAATCTTACTTATTCTTTGTAGTTGACACAAATATAACATCCTTAATTATATTCTCAGTGATTTAATAAATAACAGCAACAAACAAAACCATGAGTTTTTCAAGAGCTGCTGTTCTATAGCATTTTATTTATTTTTAATTAAGTTTATTGGGGTAGCATCAGTTAATAAAATTATATAGGCTTCAAGTGTATAATTATATGATGCATCATCTGTATATTGCACTGTGTGCCCATACACCAAGTCATTTGAAAAAAAATCAGGTTGCATACTTACAGTCTGAACACCCTGGCTATCCTTTTACCATGAGAATGTATATACATACACATCTCTGTCTTTTTCTCTACCACTATCTCAGTCTTTACTTTTGTTTTATTTATATTTTTAGAGAGAGGGGATGGAGGGAGAAAGAGAGGGAGAGAAACAGCAATGTGTGGTTGCCTCTCATGTGGCCCCCACTGGGGACCTGGCCTGCCAGCCAGGCATGTGCCCTGACTGGGAATCAAACCATCAACCCTTTGATTTGCAGCCTTCACTTGTCTTTAGTATTTTTTAATTAAATAAAATATTTGGAAAATAAGGATGATCAGAAAATGTGCTTAAAGGAATCGGTCATAGCATCTTGTAATAAAACTTTCAGCTATTATTTGAAAAATGTCCATCACACTTACCATTAGAAAAAGCTCCCCTCCCTTTCTGCCATGGGTCTGTTATCTGCTACCTAGGAAACTGTTCTGGTTCATCGATCACATCAGTCTTGTTATGATATTATAATGACTTGTCTCTACACATGACGGCAATGACAATATTTTTTAAATAAATTAGTATGTGTTTTTGATTTTGTGTCCCTAAATATTTATGTATGATGGGGTAATTATCCTCTCTCAGTATAAAGTAAGTTTTTAAGCACTGCAAGCCTTACAGAGTCATTGAGATTATGTAATTAAGCATCCCATAGAGATTGTTACAGAGTTTAAGTAGTGCATTCACAAATCCACTGATTGGATTTATAAAATTTACAGCAGTATAATAAATACAGAATTAAGAATTATTCTGCTTTCAGTCCATTCTTATTTCAAAATTGAGTGAATAGATCAGAGAAAGAAAAGCTTAGTACAAAGGTGTCATTACCTTGTTGTCTAATAGAAATATTTCAGTTGATACACCTACATTTAGCTAAAAATCTTATAAAATTGTTGGAGCATTACAATTATCACCAACTTTTTGGCTTTTGACTTTCTATGAATCTCAACTGACCTGCCATCATATGTATTTGATTGCCTTTACATAAAAAAATAATGTCATGTTCAACTTGTGTCTACTACTTCCTTTTATCTGAGATATAAAAAGAAATACAATAAACATATTTTTCTTTTTTTCATATGAACTGGAATGCCCTATGAATTTAGTTTTGAAGCATTTTATATCTGTTGCAACTCTCAAAAGCCCTAAGGATTATGAAAAAGAATTTGGTCATATTTTCTGAATTATGATAGAAATAATAGTGACTGATAGTCTTTTATCATAATAGGGGCAAAAGTAAAAAAGATTACATGATTATTGCTTGAAAAATTAACAAGGGACATTGTTAGGAAATTAACCAATGCCGTATTTCCTTTTTCTTTGGAGCTTTACCACAACCCAAAGAAGTAAACCAACCAGTGTCCTAACCAGATAATCATTGAGATTCTTTCTAACCACCTCACACTCAGTCTTTCACTCACTAGCACTCCCACACACCTGCTTTGCATAAAAATTTCTCCCTTTGCTCAACATATCTCCTGAAATACGGGGAGAACAGGATCACTATGTTTACAGCTCATGCTGAAATCTATTAAAATCTACAAATATAAAACCCTATGTAAAGTCTTTCCAAATACAGGACTTCTGAAGGAGACTTTGGGCTGTAGAATTCAGAGAGACCAAGAAGACATACAGAATGTGATAGTTTCGAAGACAGAGATCACTAGTGCGATATTTTGTGTCAATTTAGTGAACATCCTTGAGTGAACACCCAGAAGATTATGTCAGTAAGATTCCGGTGCTTACAATTGTATAGGGAGACACTTCAGTTGGTTAAAATGGAGGCACAACGCCTGTTTCTGTAGTCACTCAAACACACCCTCATTTCTTCATAGTTTCTATGTTTAGAAAAAGGTCCACCTGGTTGATGTAAATGTTTTCTGGGACCTCTCCTCATCAAGAAGTAATAGGTCAAGTGGTAAGTGACACAGGTGGACAGTAGTGCTACCATCACCTTCACCCAACCTCCTTGGACACATATTTAGCATTGCAAAGATAATTTACAAATCCACCCATAAAGAATTCTACTTTAGAAACAATCAGCACCCTGGGGAAAAAGAAATGAAAAATCCACTGAAAAAAAATACACTTCATTAAAGTTATTCTAAAGCAAAAGGTTGAACTTTGGTACAATTCTGTGAATGTACCTTAACTTTATTATATTTTTCAAGAATATTGGATTCTCCCAGGTTTTTTAAAATTGTAAATGACAGAAAATCCCACCCAAAGAAAGTTAAACAAAATAGAATTATACCATATGATCTCACCTACATGTGGAACCTAATCAACAAAACAAACAAGGAAGTAAAATAGAACCAGAGACATTGAAATAAAGAACAAACTGACAGTAACCAAAGGGGAGAGGGGTGGGGATAACTTGGGAAAGAAGGGTCATCAAGAAGCATGCGCAGATGAAGCCAAAGGGCAGGAATGGTAGGAGGAAGATGAAGACAAATGTACTTGAACAACAATAAAAAAAAAAAAATTGAGCCTGAGCCTCACACCAGATCATTTGAATACCTGTCTTTGGAAGTAGGGCCCTGGCACTGATATTTTTAAAAGCTCTCTTTAGTTATTCTCTTGTACAGTCCAGAGTGAAAAACACTTTTAAAAAATAATTCTAGTTAGTAAATTATCTGTTTGTATTTACTGCAAAAAGAAAGAATGAAATTGTAACACTAGTTACAACATGAACAGGCATAGAAGGTACTGTGCTAAGTGGAAAATGTTAGACATATAAAGACAAAAGCCATAGGATCTCACATATACGTGGAATCTAAAAAAATAAATCAACAAATGAAACAAAACAGAAACAGACCCATAGATACAGAGAACAAGCTGCTATTGCTGAAGGAGGGTGTTGAGGAATGGACATGTAAAAAACAAAAACATTTACCTATTAAAAAAAAACTTACTTCATTAACAAATTCAGATCTGGCATGTAAATACAAAGACCTAAAAGATAGTAGCAGGATGCAGATTTACTGCATTTTTTTGTTGCATTTGGGTAGTTTCTCCTGTTAGTTCCTTCCACCCTCCTATGGTTGAAAGATGGCTGCCAGATGTACCTAGGAATTTGTTTTCCCAGATTCCTACCCAACAGCAAGTAAGACGCATATTTTTCAGTCACTTCAGAGGTCAGAGGTATTTTTTTGATGAGGCAATCGAGATCAGTTGACCATCACAAAATGAAACAATGTCCGGAATGATATAAGTCACAGCCCCAGCGGTCATGGGGTGGCAAGCCAACCGCACAACCTGGACAGGGAGTAGGAGATGGCTGAATCTCTACTTGAGAATCAAAACCTTCCTGGGGCGAAGCAGAATGATATCGAGCAGCCAAATCAGTATTATGCAGATTGGCTACTCAGGCAAGAAACATCAACAAGGTCTGCACTTCTTCTCCAAAGAGGATTATTTTTCCTGTTATTTTCATTAACTTTGAACTATGGACAAGTGCAAATAGTACATTTTAGGTAAAAATAGAAATATTTAATGTATAGATGGTCCACTTACATATTGGAGGCATTTTTTGTACTGGTTTTACTTTATCCTACTCAAAACAAAAGCTAACCAGAAATAAAAAAAAATACAAACCAGAAATTATGTAAAAATCAGTTCTTTTTAAATTAAAAATTTATTCATATCTATTCACATTAACAATACAAAAATTTTTGTACTCTGTATAGTATGTGTCTACATAGTTTGCATGTCTCTATGTGTGCATAAAAGGTATGTATTTGTATATATAGCAGATATACATATAATGTGTATGCATATATGAATTTATGGGACATTTATCTATATTATATATCTATATCTAGATATAGATAAAACACAAAATTATATAGATTTTGACCAATTTTAAATTAATATGCTCCTTGACTTTTAATAATCCATAGTATATGATGGCAATTTTTATTCTTTATAAGTTTTTTAAACAAATACATTTTACATTTTATAATATCAAATTCTTTTTAGTACTCTTAGATAGTGATGTAATTTAAATATTTCTTGGAAAATGCTTGAAGTAATATATTCTTGGGAAAAAAGTTTTGTTCAAATATTTTTGCATGTGCATAATACAGTGTGTGTGCATATTTGTGTATGTGTTTACATATTGTTCAATAATTACATATGAAAGAAATTAGAAAATAAAAAATGTATTTCTAAGCATCAAAAAACCTGGTTGTGTTTCTGGAACTTCCATAGACTAGCCATTTATTCTTGAACAACTCACTTAATTCCTCTTGATTACAGTTTCTTCTTGTAAAGTGTAAACAAATATTTATTCAACAAATCTTATTGTTCATTATGTTCCAGGTATTTTTCTGTGTGCTAAGATTATAGTGGTGTGCAAAATAACAGAAAGCACTCTTCTTGCACAAAACATATGCTCTAGTGTGAGTAAAAAAGATAGAAGAAAATGCATAGTCAAAAATATCCATAAGTGATCAAGAAAAGTAAACTATGGAAAGAGAGTAGAATATAATACAGTGAGTCAATGAAAAGTCCTGAGAGGTCCTAACAGCATCCTCAGAATTCTGTCCTGAGGAATAGATAACAAGCCCTAATTATTCTGCCTGAATCTTACACACATGTATGATTGTATATGTGACTGTGTATCAATTTAAAAAGAGGAAAAATGATATTAATTGTGATGGAGAAACAAATGTTTTCAACAGAATACACTGAATACTTTCTCAGAGGAGTCCTTAGTCAAGTTAGTGGAGCTCAAACTCTTCATTATTTAAAATGTTATATGCTGCTAATTAATATATTAAATTATTTTCTGAAAAATATCTCACTTGGATATTATGTGTACATAAGAAAATATATAAAATATATAGTATATATTATGTCATATGTAAATTACACACAAAAGGGTATACGGAAAGCAAGCAACATTTTATTTTCACCTCTTTCAGTATCTGAAGCTAAAGAGCAACCTTTTATTTACGAGCAAGTCATTGTTGAAAATGATATACGTAGCTACAGCTGCAGTCCTCTCACATTTCCTTTTGATTTTCAGCCTGTCAAATTAGTCCCAGTAAAAAATCACCAATTGACGGTTTCTGAGAACAAACTTTTACAGAGTTTTTTTTATCATTGACAGCTTATTGAACTCCCATGTGATCTTCTAACAGAATTTCTAACACTGAGCTCTTCAGTGAGAAAATAAAATCTACAGTGAAAAGAATGGATAAAATGCTGGGAGATGACATTGAAAACATTTTGAAGTGATTCAATATCTGTTGCAAAATTATTTTTAACATGTTTTTATTTCTCAAGTAAATACGTTTCATGATGAGTCCATAACTCATCCATAATTCCTAGGAAAAAACTAACAATTTAATTAGAATTCTAGATTTTGACTTAAGCTTTATTGATACATTTCCAAAAATGACATAAAATAAATACTTAAAGTATTGTGACCTTTAGTTCTTTTAGACTAAAAGCATGCTGTGTGCCAGATCAACTGATATACAAGTGATTAAACATTAGTTATTACATTTGGGTAGATTAAGTGGTAAGATTTACAGAGATATTTCAGCAAAGATATCTATCGTCACAGTAATAAAGGCACTTTGTAAACTCATGCAAATTGTTAGCCCAACACTGAATAGGTAAATAAGTCCCAATTATGTCACCAGAGTCAGCAGATAAGAAGAGTTTTAGAGAGTTCTGCAGTGGAATCGGGTTAGAGAGCGTAATCAATAAGCACATAGGAACATGTACATCTTGTCTGACCTAGCCTTCCTGTGACATCCTTTCTGGGAAGACAGTCTCAGGAGCCAATGACAGGAAAAAAAGTAAAAATTCTCGCTAATGTCTTGATTGGGTTTTCCAGAACTGGCAACAGTATAACAGACAGCTCTTCAGATTGATGTTCTTTAACCACAGTCATCGTTTGCACCGAGAATGTTTAGGGATTCTAACCATAGTTAGGCATTTTTATTCAAGATAAAATTAACAATTCTTGTTATATTATTTAAGGAGCTTCATGATAATTTACTAGTTCAATTTTTCAAACTCATCTCTAGCTATTTCTCTACGAAATTTCTGAACACCAGCCACTCCAGTGTTTCTGTTTCTTAGAATGCCGTGCTTTCTCTTCTGTGGCTTTCTTCATCATCCTAGAAAGCATTTTCTAGCCGCTGCATCCGGATAGCTACTAGTCATCCTTCAAAATTATCTCAGGTATCATCATTTCTGAAGTAACTTCTGGCCATCACCACCCTGTTGTCTGCGCCTGTGGGTTATGCATATATGTTCTTTGGCTAATCTCTGCACCTTCTTTCATCCAGTAACCCCTCTCCTGTGAAAGCTGTCAGCCCGTCCCATGTATCTATGACTCTCTTTTTATTTTGTTTGTCAGTTTATTCTGTTTAATAAATTCCACATATAGTGAGATCATATGGTATTTTTCTCTGGCTGGCTTATTTCACTCAGTATTCCCCAGACCCACTGATGTCGTTGTAAAAGGTAAGAAGTTCCTTATTTTTCACAGCCTGGTAGTATTCCACTGTGTAAATGTACCAGAGATTTCCAATGTACCATCTGATGATGGGCACTTGGACTGTTTCCAGACCTTGGCTATTGTAAATAATGCTGCTATGAACATACAGGCCTTGCATTCTTTTGAATTCTTAGTATATATTCCCAGAAGTAGGATCATTAGATTTAAAAGTCAGTTCAATTTTTAATTTTATGAGGAAATTCCATACTGTTTTCCACAATGATTGCCCCAGTCTGCATTCCCATGAATAGTGTACTAGGGTTCCCTTTTCTCCACTTCTTCACCAGCACTTTTTTTGTTGATTGACATTCTTATAGGTGTGAACTAATATCTCATTGTATCTTTAATATGTATCTTTCTGCTGATTAAGAAAGTGGACATTTTTTATATGTCTATTGGCCATCTGTATGTCCTTTTTGGAGAAGTGTCTATTCAGGTCCTTTGTCCATTTTTTAATAGGATTGTTTGTCTTCCTGGTGTTGAGTTGTATAAGTTCTTTATATATCTTGAAAATTAACCTGTTATCTGATGTATCTTTGGCAAATATGTTCTCCCATACAGTGGGTTCCCTTTTTGTTTTTTGTGCAGAAGCTTTTTAGTTTGATATAGTCCCATTTGTTAATATTTTACTTTGGTTCTCTTGCCCTAGTAGATATATTGGTAAAAATGTTGCTACTGAGACTTTACTCCTAAGTTTCCTTCTAGGATTTTTATGCTTTCATGACTTACATTTAAATATCTTCTTCATTTTGTGTTGATCCTTATGGTGGTCTAGTTTTATGTTTTTGCATGTACCTGTCCAGTTTTCCCAGCATTATCTATTGACAAGACTGTGTTTAGTCCATTGTATGCTCTTGCCTCCTTTGCCAAATATTAACAGAGCATACAGGTGTGGGTCGATTTCTGGGCTCTCTTTTCTGTTCCATTGACCTACCTTCAATATATGCATCTTCTTTTTATGCCAATGTCAGTCTTTTCTACATCCTGTCTTCACACACAGAAACAGAAATCATTATTAACTTTTAATTTTTCCAGAAATCTTTTTGCATGAACAAGAAAATAAACAGTCATAAACACATAGTCATGTATGTTCACCAACATTTTCATAGATGACAGTCTTCTCTAATTGTACAATTATGCTTCTTAGTGAGTACTTGTATAATATTTGGGGCATTCTTCTCTGTGCATACCTTACAATTTGCCTTAATTTCTGTGGTGATTTAATTTCTGAAACTTTTTTTTCTTTTTTCACGTATCTCAGATGTCAGTATCATCGATTGTGCGTTCTCTTTCTTGACTTTGCACATTACTATATTGTTGTTTCACGGTTTCACTCATTCCATTAACTTTTTTTCCTAATTTATGAAAATATATTTGGTCCTGGTTCTATTTTCTACTGGGCAAAACTTTTCCAGTGAATGTTCTTTGTTTATGATTTGTTTTTCCTCTGCTCTGGTATGTTTGTAGATACAACCATATTTCCTAAAGAAAGTAGGTTGTTCTAGTTGTTAACACTCCAGGCCCTTTTAAAAGCAGTGCTACTAGAGTAGAGAACTGACTATTTTGTGAGTGGCTACCCTTTATTTCTATGCAATGGCTGACAGCGGAAAAAGACTGAACTTATGCTTGCTGGCTGTACTTTTCATAACAGCTTCATTAAATATCTAATGTCTTACAAAAGGATATTTTCAAGGTTTTTAGATCAGATGCAAACTTTTCTCTGTCTTCGGAATGATAGAATATAATGCATCCAAAATACCTATCTGGTACCATATAGTAAATGATAATATTTTGGTAATTACTTTATAAATTATATAATTGAAATAATTATATGCCAGCCAAACAAACATTTATTGAGTGTTTACTCTGTGCATAGGTGGAGATGTGAGAGCAATTTAGAAACAATAGGCAGTGAAAAAATATTAGAACTCAAGGATTTTATATTATAGGGAGATCAGATAAAGAAATAAACAGGCAGCCACATTGTGTTTTAGAAGGCAATGAGACACTTGGAGGAAGATGAAGCATGAGAAGCATAACAGAGAAATCCTGAAAGTACAGAATTATTGCTTTTATATGGAGTGGAAAGGAAGAAACTAAATAGTAGATAAAGATTTAAGCAGAGACTGAGGATAAATGTAAGAGGAGTGAACCATAAAAATAACTTGTGAGGACCTATAGCCTGAGAGTCTAAATGCATATGGAATTCGATATCTTTCTTATCTTCTTGTGGAGCATGTTTCTTGGAATATTGGCTATAAATTTTATAAATTTGGTGTTCCTAGTCATTTCTGACTTTCTGATTTAACTGACCCTTTCTTAATAGCTTTCATGTTTTTACACTTTCATATTATTTTAAATAAATACCATATTTGTACTTCATTTTCAGTTACAAAACTTTATGTAATTGATTGTAGAAACTCTAATAAATTATCAGAGAGTTCCTAAAATGCCACTTAAAAACTGTAATAATTATTTGTGCCTTCTGTTATGGACCAAATTTTGTCTCTCAAAGAGATACATTGAAGTTAAATTTAACCCCCAGATTTTTATGTGACCTTCTTTGGAAATAGGGTTATTGCTAATGTAATTCATTAACTAACATGAGGACAATAGGCTGGGTCTTATTTCAATATGACTGTTAAATTTATTAAAAAGATAAATTCAGACATAGAGACAGGCATACACAAAGGGAAGACAATGTGAAGACACAGAGGGAGAAGATGTCCACGTGACTGGATTGATGAGTCTCCAAGCCAAGGAGTGCCAAGTACTGCTGGTAATCAGTAAAAGCTGGAAGAGTCAAGGGAAGATCCTGCCCTAGAGACCTTGCAGGGAGCATGCCCCAGAAATGTGAAAGAATAAATTTCTGTTGTTTTAAGCCTCACTGTTTTTGGCACTTTGTTGCAGCAGACTCAGGAAAATAATTTGACTTTAGAGACCTTCTGCATTTTCTCTCCTCGCTGATCCATGTCATGATAAATATAGGCAGATGCATATTTTAAATATTTTTTTCATCTCATTCTTATTTTCTGCTCCCTTCTCTTACTGGATGCTACTCATTTCACAGCTTTGGCAATGTGCTGGCTTCCACAAGTCTTATTTCTACCAATTTAGCAAGAAATTGTTGGAGGAGGTGGCCCATGGCAATCACTTGTAATGGGGGAACTTTTTGGCCAGGAACATGGAGAAATGCTTCTTGGTAATCACATTCTGAGGCATTCATTCACTATCTGTACTCTAAAGCAGGACTTCCCAAACTTTACTGTGTATAAAAATCACTTCAGGATCTTATTAAAATGCCAATTCTCATTGAGTGTTCAGATAAAAAAATTCTATGTTTCTCATAAGCTCCCTGACAATGTCAATATTTTTGTTTGACCACCACACTTTGAGAAGAACACTCTGAAACTTGACCCACTGTCTCAGAATAAACCCACATATTACCTTCACCTTCCCCACCCAGAACTGCTTACAGCCTAAGCAGCATTTTTCTGTGTTTTAGAGGGAAAAAAAAAAGGAACTCTCTCTAGATTTAAAACTTGAATAAAGCAGCCTATGGGTGGATGAATTAGAATAGATGCCCCACTTGGACAGATATTTTAGGAGACAACACAGCCTCTGTAAGAATATATGGGTCTAAAAAAGACTCTAGGATTGGCAAATTGAACAAAGGCTTCATTTCTACCACCACCATCCCTGGCCAGGAACCTTTAAATGGCACACACAGCATGTAGTGTAGCTGAATCCTTCACCACCCTCCTGCTCACCATCAGCTCCCAAGCTATTTCTATTCTAATATAAATATTACCTTTAGGAAAATAATAGAAATGGAACCACTCTAAAATGGAGCCAGAACTGCCGTCCCAGAAGGACTGCCTTGCATGTTATTCCTCAAACCTTTGAAATGTTAAAACAGAGCAAAATAACTTTTGGACTGGGCCTAAAGCAACCTTTTACCCCAAATAACTTTGCAAAGATAACAAGAAAACAGAAATTATGACTATGGGACTAAACATTAAAATCAGCCTTGAGAATTAGCATCACTATGTTAGCTTACCTCCAACCACAGAAATTCATTCTGTCCATCAATGTAATTGATCCCCTTCTCTGTCCCATAAATACCACTTGCCACGTCTCCTCACTGGAATAGTATTTGGGTTTGCGCCTGACCCAGTACTTCCACAATAGCTGTTCTTCGGTTCTCAAATAAATTCTAGTTGCTTTTCACTTCAGCTTTTTATTTTTAGGTTAATATTTTTAAACCATTTCCACTCTCCAACTACCCTCATTTAGATATTTTCCCCTGTGCTTTAATCAGTCAATTCACCTTAACCACTTACTCTCCCAAAAAGTATTATCTGTATTGCAGCCATATTTACTTTTCTAAAATATAACTCCTGCTTATGTTTCTCCACTACTCAGAAAGGATCCAAGACTGTAGAGAGGATAAACCACAAATCCCTCAGCATAGCATGGAAAAGATTTTCAAGTACTAACCCTGAAAGTGACCTCAGGCAGATTAAAACCTCTTGACTTCCATTTCTTTACCCATAGACAGCAGGGAGTGTCTTTCTTACTGGTCAGTTTTGGGCATCCTGTATCTCATTGGTTTATTTACCTAGATTCTGGCCACTACCATGGCATTCTAGGGGCAGCTGGGTTGGCAAATAAAATGGCAAGCATGGCACAGTCTCTTGGATAGAATTATATCAAAAGGCTTTGCTATGAGTGTAAACTTGAATATAATAAAACTTTGTGATAATCTTCAATGTTACCAGGTCTGCTCAGAAAAAGTCCAGCCATTTTTAATATAACAAGAATGGTGTATGACATCGATGTAACCTGGCAACCAAGGAGAGTAGACTGGAATATGCACTTATGAACAATGATGCATTCAATGCACTAGTTGGTACAGGTAATAGTCACCATTGAATGAGCATGTGTATTGTGTGGTCATTGCATTTGAAATGACTGAATGACTGGAGCAACGAATCTGCATCAGATTTTGTGTTAATCTTGAACATTCGTCTGTGGAAGCTATTGGGATGATTCAGAAGGATTTCTGGGACAATAAAATGAGTGCAAAGGATAAGTGTGGCAAATATGCATCAAAGATGATCAAGAATCTGTTGAAAGTGATCCACATTCTGGAAGGACTGCAACAAACAGAACATCTGAGAATGTTGAAGATGTGCGGGCTGCAATCAATGAGGATCAGCAACCGACACTGCAAGAGCAAGAAGCTGATCTGGGGATTCCAAAAACTGTGTCTGAGATTTCAACTCAGGATCTTGGCATGAAACGTGTTGTGTCAAAATTCATCTTGTGCTTCTGCTACCAGAGCAGAAGGAATATCATGGTGCAATTACTAGTAACTTTATTCAAATCACTACCACTGAACCAGATTTCCTCAAGAAGGTCACAACTTTGAAGGTGATTGTGGAGTCATTGTCTTATTTACTATTTTTCTTATTGCACAGCTTGATACCTTCTGGACAGACTTGGTATTAATCCATTTCCACTTTAAAATATAAAAGCTACCTCCTGTAACAGAAAATTTCTGTGATTAAAATGAATGATTTCTTTTCTTCCTAGGCAGAGAATTAGGCCTCATTACCCTGTCTCACTTCTATATATGAGGGAAGATACAAAAACCCAGAATTATCTTCTGGAGGGTGAACCCCTTGTAGTATAGGTTTCCCCCACTAGGTGAGTGTCCTATGAACCCATCTGTACCAGAGTACTAGCTGGTGGTGTTGTGAGCAGTTGCTCAGAGATTTGACTTCAGTGAATTTTTTAGAAGACAATTTCAACATGTTTGCTCATTTCATAATCGGTGATTTACGAGTATAGCTGGCTGCACTCTGTTGTGTTCAGCAGTTTTTGACCGAAAATGGCATGACCCCCATGGTCCGCCCTCCCTCTTCACCGGATCTCACCTGGAGCAACTTTTCTGTATTTCCCTGGTTGAAAAATTCTTCAGAGGAAAATATTTTGCTGATATAGAAGAAACGAAACAAACAAACAAAAAAAAAAAAAGCAGAAGCATTAAAAGGCATCAAAAACAAAAAAATTGTTTTGAGCAGTGGAAAAATACCTCAATAAGTGTATTGCATCAAATGGAGAGTACTTTGAAGGTAACTGAGGTTTAAACATGTAAGAATAAATAAACAGTATTTTATAAACAATTCCATTTTTGTGGGGTGTTGACCTCAAATATGTAGCCATGTATCTAAATTCTAACTGATGTGTGGCAGATTGTTGTAATAATGTCACTGATGAATCAATCATGCCTTTCTACTTCTCCATTCTTTTATAATGGGACTGCTATTCTTCCAATCCAGAACTACAGTTATGACTTCTTTGAATTTGGGCTGGCCTTGTGATTTGTTTTGATCAATAGAATGTGGTAGAAGTAACATCCTATGACATGTCAGGCAGGTTTTAGGGATCTTACAACCTCTGCTTTTATTCTCTTGAAATATTATACTACTCTTATGGGTCCATGTTTTGAGGAAGACTCAGTAGCCATTCCTTTATCTCATTCTTAGAGCAGAGATGGTTCCTAATAATATTCCTAATAAGATGATTCTTAAAAGCCATTAATGAAGAGAGCAAAGCCCATCAGAGTCTTGTTCCTGGATGAGTAGCCAATAACTTACGCTCCTGGCAAATGCAGATACTTGAGTAAGAAATGAATTTCTTACTCCGTGATTAAAGTTCACTTTAATCATTATACATATTGAGTTCTATTTAGTACAGAAGTTAATTTATACAAATTAAAATGCCAACAATAGTACCATTAATACAATCTTTGGCCTTTGTATAGCTAATATCTAGTTCCAGAAGTCTTTTATCTATGAACACAAACTTTGGTTAAATATAAATTGGCTTTGATCATATATAATTTTATTTAAAATAGAAATTAAATTTTACACTAAAAGTATTAGAAAAATAGAGAAAAATTAGGGAAATAAAATAATTGTCTATAATTTCAACACCATAATTTTGGAATATTTTATTGCTAGCAGATATGCATTATTAATCTAAATTTATACAACTTTTTCTCACCTAATATTATACTATAAATAATTACCATATGTATTCATAAAATATGTTTTAAAGAGTTGCATCATACTCCATCTAGTGGACATATTATAAAATGTCTTTATCATTTTCATTCAATTATTGAATTAATTAATATTTAATACAATAAGCACTGCTAAGCTATTGGAATCAGGGCTTATGTTTACTACTTTTATAAATTTAGATTTATTTAGGTATTTTAATTTTTTTACCTTCTTTATTTTTCATTTTTAATTGTTTATGCTATTACAGTTTTTCCTGCTTTTTCTCTTTCCCCACTTCCACTCAGCCCCACCCTCTCCCACCCCTATTGTAATATAAATTGTTCCAAACATTCAGTGTTATAACTCTATAATGAACATTATTATAAATATAGCTTTTTTGATTCTTTCATAATTTATTTTCATTTTTGCTTATTTAATTAAATTCAACTATTTCTTATATGTGTTGTTATTAAAATTATTTAATTTTATTTTGTTATTAATATTGTAAAGTTAAGTGCATTGCTTACTTTGTTTTCATTATACCTATGTAAAAGATAATAATGTTAATGCAACATTTAAATTTTAAAACATAAATCAATGAAACAGAATAGAAAGCCCAGAAATAAACCCACATCTTTATAGTCAATTAAGATTTGTTGGAGAAAACAAGCACATACGATGGACTAAAGATAGTTTATTTAATAAAAATGGTGTTGGGAAAAGTGGACAGACAGGTGCAGAAAAAAATGAAACTAGACTACTTTCTTATGCCACACACAAAAATTAATTCAAAATTAATTAAAAACTGAAATATTAGACCTGACACCATAAAAATACTAGAAGAAAA